>BGPR01010136.1:0-47596 GCA_013235015.1 Araneus ventricosus
TGAGAATTCGTTTTCACACAATTGTGTAAAGCTTAGCAGAAGATTTTTCCCTCTGACATCGACTTACAAATTATCGAGGCTTATTTTTTCTCCCTAATGTGGTTCGAGCTTCGCACAGTTTTGAATAGCGTCGCATCTCTAATAGCAAAAGAATTTTTATGCTAACACAAACCAGAATCATTAAGAAATGTCATCCTTTAACTATATTTCCCATGTTCAGAGGTACATCTTGGCGGCCACATTAAGATAAAAGTCACTAGTTTCACATTTCCACCGTGGCAATTATTCGAAGTAGGTCATTGAATGCAGCTGGCTCTCTGGAAATGAAAAAAAAAATTCTATCTGATATATATATAAAGATCAGTTAGTAATTTTTTTTCATTTCCACTGAAATCCTTTCTTTCCTTTACTGAACTGAGTACTAATGACAACTGAATTATTTGATAATATCAAAAACGAAAATTCACTACTCAGACTAATCACCGAAATGACAGATTCGTGAGATTTTTAATAAGAAATGGGTTTATTCCTTAGGCCTGAAAGTTCTGATGGGTTTTTAAGTCGGGAATTGATTAAACACCAATCTACTTAAATTAAGATTTTACATCTGGTTAGATAGAAATGAATTTTGGGAGTTTCTTCAAAAACTCAATTGATCGCTATATTTTTTTAAAAAAATTTGTCTTTCGGTGCCCCAGGCGCGCGCTTTGTGCACCTGGCCTTCAATACGCCCCTGGATAAGGCTTTGAAGAAGGGGGAATATACCCCTGATGGGAAGCTATTTTTTCTACTAGTTTGCAATGAGTTTGACAAGGCAAGCTTGCTGCATGGTGACTTCGAAGCTTGCGATAACTTGTTATGAACTTGCAGTCTTGCCGTGTCAAACTTGCTGCAAACTAAAATTGCAATCTAGGTTGAATAAGCCACAAAATTGCGTAGAAATTTCCTCGTAAGGAACAGACAGTTGATGGAATGTATGCGATGTAGCTTTAGTTCAAAATCAGCAGGTAAGCCTAAGATTGCTGTAGAAGAGTAGCTATGACACAGAGGGCCGATATGGATCATTCTTTGCGTAGCAGAATAGACGACTAGGAAGAACGTGGCGGGGCGAGGATGGAAGCATTAAAAAAACTGGAGAGAGCACAGAGTGACATATCTAGGCAGTGGCGTCAACTGGGGAGGGCGAGAGGAGGCAGTCACCTACCCTACTTTTTGCGGGAAAATTTAAATTTGTATTTCGTTTAAGCTGCCTAAAGATAGAAATTATTAAAAAAATCAATAGTGTCCGTGAAAGTTTGCTAATTTTGTAACTACATTTTAAAATTTTGTTGTCTACCGGATGTACTTTTAAGTGTTTGTAAATTTTTTGCCCTCCCCCAATCATTTTTGTCACTCAGTCGCCGCAAATGTATCTAGGCAATGACATAGGTTTCAAGAGGATAAGAACATAAGGAGTCGCTTCAGTACAGGTAATTCTCGTGTTGCAAAGCCACGAGACGTCTGGTATTTGCAGTGGCGTAAGAAGGGTGGGGCAAGCGCCCTGGGCGCGATTGCAAGGGGGCGCAAAATTAAGGAATTAATTGGTTGTATTTAATATAAAAGCAGGATTTTTTGAAGCTCTTATTCCCAAGATTCTTAAAAATTGAAATAGTTTCAACTAAGTGTGGAGAAATCCTAAGGATGGAGTCATTTTTACAACCCGGAAACCTCAAACTGCGACAAAATAACTAGTAATATTACACTTCGGAGATTTTCTGACCGAAACCCTCATCGCGAAATTAAAAACTCGTTTGGAGCTCCCACCTTACCGGGACAAAAATGAGTTTCTCGATGGGGTGAGAAATAAGGGAAGGTGGTTGGGGATGATCATCTCCGCAGGGTTCCCGTTTCTTTCTTCTGACACGATGGTTCCTATGGTTTCTCACGGTATGCATGATTCATACTGAATGATTGTCAGCTTCTTCGGAAATTGGTCATAAACGGTTAGCAGAAGTGTCATTCCTATTTTCAATCATCAAAGAGTGAAGAACGGAAAATATACCTCCATTTTTGTGTAGTGCAAGAGCTCTCCAGTAAATTTAAAGAGACGTAAGTTTGCTATCTCTGCATTGTTTTTAGTCCTGAATATTTGTATAACTTGTATGATTAAAATGCCACAGTGTTTATTTTAAATTTTTATTTTGCAAAACCTAGATGCAATTGTTCTGCCAAACAAACAAAAAAAAAAAAAAAAACCAGAAAGGACCGCATAAAGTTTTGCAATTGCTGGTGAAAATTAAACAGATCTTGCAAACAGATCTTAAATTGACATTGAAAAAAAAATAATTTTCGTTAAAATAGCAAGGATTTTCTAAAAGAATTTACATTTAAAATGCTAAAGAATTAAATAAGCATGCAAGATTTAAATTTAAATTATGAAGAATACCTCAAATGTTCTGCTACGTTTACGCAGACTCAAAAATGATTTTCAAATATATTAATTATGCCTTTTCCATATACTTTTTTTTGTATACTGCGAAAAGATAGTTTTGAAAATTATTATCCAGAACATGATAATAATTCTAAGAAATGATATCGTCATGCCCAAGCCTGAAGTTCGTTCTTTTGCATATGATGTCGATAATGTATATATTCATTTATTTCAGAGAATTTTATTCTAAATTTAAATTTTAGACTGATTATTTCAATTTTAATGTTTTAGTTATAATTGAGATATCTAGTTCAAGCTTTAGACTCGATAAAATCTGGAATAATGTCTTTGCCCATGAAACTTTCGGCATTTAGATGTTTGATCTCACCAGTTTCGTTCCATCAAGCAGACTTATAACTTTTCTGTCAGACCCCCCCCCCCTCCGTTTGTTTTGAAAAATACATTAAATCTGAAAAAAATTCAAATTATACTATTATCAAGTTAAACATTTTAATTTTCTAATCTGATTTAATTATAAAATACGAAATTCCGGATGGCAATGTTGTTAACTTCAGTTTTACACTGCATAAAATGAATGAATCTAAATTTATAAAATTAAGCTTTTATAAAAATATTTCTTGTCTACTAAAATAATAAGGAAGTACAATTTTTCACGTCATAAATAAATTAATGACGTAATAATTTTAATTCATGTTTGAATCTGCATTTCCCCCTGCAATAGCGTATCCCCTAATTACATGTAATGAATTTTAACTTTGTCATAAGATGCTAAATTAAACATTAAATTTATTAGTTGTAAATTTTGATTAATAAATTTAAAGACGTATATGAAATTATATGATGAATTATATTGTGAATATTATTAAATATATTAGTCACTAAGGTTTTTGTATGAGTTTTTCTGTATTAACAAAACATTTACTTCAATGTTTGGAGTTTTATATACTGACTATGGGAAAAAGTAATGTACATATTTTTCCATTATTATTCATATGTGTGTGGGTTTTTTTCAATGGATTAAAAGATTTGTGCACATTTCATATTTTTCAAATACTAGATAAATGGAATGCAGCCTTTTATTTATAAATTTTTAATATATCGAAAGTTTCTTATAAACTTTGAATTTCTTATTTAAGCTACATTTAAGGGATTAAGGTTAAAATGCACCAAATTTTCTGTGAAAATTCAACGAAATTTTGTTAAAAAAAATCTGTAATGTGTAAATCTATCGAGTCAAAAATGTTTATATGTTATTTTTTAAGTTTATTTCCACTTTTAATCTTTGCACTCCCCGGCATAAAGTTTCCGAAAAGAAAATGAGGATTACATTTCAAAAGAAGGGGGGGGGCGCAGTTTCGGTATTTGCCTTGGGTTCCATTTTATGTAGGTACGCCACTGGGTATTTGGTAGCAACTGCCAAAAGAAACAGGAAAAGCACTGCAGAAGACTTGCCCCGGCAACTTCACGTTTACCTCAGTTTCGAGGCAAACCGTGTAGACGGTTGGAAGAGTCAGATGTGTTCCACTCACGGCAACTGACTGCCGAGGCCGGTTAGCCTGATGCAGACAATAGAGACTAGACACCAGAACAGTGGGCCTGTGTACTGTTTACTGACTAATCCAGTTTTCCCTTCATTTTGATTCACTTTATATATACACATGAAGAGCAAAGACCCGATAAAACCAAGAAATTATCATTGAACACCACCGTTACGGTGGTGCCAGACTGCTGATATGGGTTGGCATTATCCGGGTTCTCGAAAAAGTCTCCATGTCCAACGTGGAATCGCGATGACAAATTTACCAGAGAATAATTCTGTATTATTTACTAAGTGCAAATGATTTTCTTATTTATAGCATAATTTGTGTTTTGCCAAATGTTATCCTTTTATAATTATTTTTCAATTTAAATCAATACTGTTTCCAAAATAATACGTTGCGAGTAATCGTATTCATTGAAGCATTCTTTGTTCAACCGTTACGGAATTAATGAAAGAACTTTTTTTTAAAGAAAATCACTACACTGCTTTGCTCACTTCTTATCGATGCTCGTAAATTTGGTATTCTGGTTAAATGTAGAACTGTTTCCTATGAAATCAGAAACATCAAATACAAAACAGCTTCACCATAAGCTTTAAATTCCTACACACTTAAAAACTTTAAAAATGCTTCCACAAGTTTGTCTTTGTTCTGAATCAAAGTTTCTTAAGAATTGAATCTTTCATTTCAAATCAAGTTCTCAACAACCGATCGATTCTACTCAGAAAACTCAAAGAAAATTAGTTCTGATGAAAAGAAATACATCAAAAGATAAAATCGTTTGTTCTATCAGCCATTCTTATTCTAATTGTTTCGAAAGTAGCAGGCGACGATTTAACATTCAGATCTTTGTTCTGAAAGCGCAAATTCTAATTTCTAAACACGACTGAAATCTTTCATTTCATCGAAATTACGCTTTATATTATTGCAACTCTGCTACAAGAAAGGGAGATTTATTTTGTGCCTTGGGAAATTTGATGAAGGAAAGTAATATGTAAATAATTCCTGTTTCGTATGCCAGGTATCTCACCGAATTTACTACAAAGGAAACAGGCTGTTGTCGGATATGTAGGAACTTATTATTGAAAGTTTCAGAATTAATGAATTCTTAGCAAGCAAAGAGAAAGATTCTTAGCCTAAGAAAATGCATTTATTTCAATCTATAAAATTATGAACGAACTTAATTCATTTCTATGAGAATCTGGAATAGAATAGGTATGATAACAGAAAACAAAAGTTACTATTTATTGGAAAGGTTGGAACTTTCTAAGAAAGGGCATATTTATTGCAATGGACATATTTTCTGAAAATAGGGACAATTTAAACTGTTCATTTAATGATTAGCTAATATGATCGCCTCCGAGTGGGAGAGGTATGAAATCGGAGACAAAAGTTAAAATTTATGAAGGAAAAAATTCCTCTTAAAAAAAAAACTGCATTTATTTATGTTAAGATACATGAAAAACCAATTTTATATGAATAATCGACCTCTTACAGTGCGTGTCAAACAATAATTTTGAAATAAAACTTTAAAATAAACACTGTATTTTAAATCAGTGTTCATAGAAAAACATAGAATTGCAATTATAATTAATACAATCATGTTTTAAACTTTATTTTCAACCATCGAATTTAGCAAAAATACAAAAATAGGTGTGTAAAAATTTTAAGCACATGAGACATTTATTTTTTTACAGTCGATTAAAAATAAAATGTTAATACTTGATTATTGTTCCTTTTTATTGAATTACGTAAAATACGTGGTTTTCCATCGATAACACTGAGTTCTTTATTGCTATGGCTGTAGTTCAAACTAAACATCCTCAATGCCAATTTCAGTATTTCAGCTGAAGAATACTGCTTAATATTTTGATAAAAGAAATTTGAGAATTTACCCCACACGTTTTCTATGAAGTTCAAATCAGGACTAAGGGCTAGACCACTCAAAACCGACCCCATGTTGGAGCTAAGATACTTTGACGTTAATTTGGAGACATGTTAAAAAATCATAAAGTCAAATCTGTTCCACCAAAAATTTCAACAAAGGGAACCAAATGACTCGCAAGTGTCTCTTGGTAGTTTTCAGATTGTTTTGGATCCTGAGTAAGGCTAGGGATGTCTAGCTATTGAAACAAACCGATGTCATACCATCAAAAATCCACCATCATGTTGTCATCTAAGCATGCGTCATTGGCGGCTCGTCCATTAGGGTTGCAGAACTGCAGTCCCCCCTGAAATTATTTTAAAATCTTGTATTTACGTTTTTATTCTCATTTGCTTACTTTTCCACTTTGAGAGTTCAATGATCCACGGAAATGGCAAAAAGTAAGAAAAAACGTAAAAGGAAGACGGAAAATCAATCAACAACTAAGAGAGACACAAGACAGATGCAAAGAGTCCCCCCCCTTAAAAAAAGATAAAAATTCACAAAATGCATCAACTGAGCACGGCTGATCTATGAATCGGGTGAAAAAAGCAACCTTTTCTCCCTTTGAATTTAGAGGCATATGAGCTGCGGTTACTATAGCCCTGGCTTGGCGAGTGACTTTCGCCTTCGCTTCCTCATTTGACTTGTTTTCGCTTTCTCTCATGGGCTGTTTAATGGGTTTCTGTTTCGCTTCATGTTGTCTCGACAAAAAAGTGCCTGGTTCATTGAATATTCGTTTTCTATTGCCTTCGAAAACAAGTTTGAAGATATTTTTCTAAAATACTATCTGGTTAACAATTTTTATAAGGAGGGATCAATCATTATCATTAGAAGTATCTAAGAAAAGCTAAACTTTGCAAACATTCAAAAAATTATATTTTCACAGCTTTCGCTGAGTGAAAAATTGAATATAAAGAATGGAGGTTGCATTATGCCGGATTTGAAGATAGTTCAAAAATCCAGTACCAGCAAAAACTTTTGCACCACTGCTTCTTTTCGAGCTGACATGCCGCCACTGGTCTTAGTTCTTTACGAAGATCGTGCAATCCTATCGGGTCCGTCCAAATTGCATTTTTTTTTCATCGCTGAATATAACGAAAAGCCACATATTCACCAAATGACATGTGCTGTTTGGCCTACTGTAATCAAGCTTCTTTGTGGTGCGGTGTCAAGCCAGGCGATCGAGGCATCTTGCGGTTTTTCATATACCCCCCGATTCTAAAATTCTTCTTTGATTAGTTTTTTTCGATATTTGTCCTCCGACGATATTTTTAATTAAAAAAAGAGAAAAAAATTCCTAGTTGAGGCAAAGAATCTGATGTATATGTAACTGCGAGAGCTGGTTAATCGTAGCCTTCCAGAACGAGATTTTCGTTTCAAGTTTTTACCAAAAGCTAATATTTGATAAATTTCACGTTTTGACCTCTTTAAAGTAGCAGCAATTTCAGAGAAATGGACTTCTGTTCTGCTCCCATACATCAGATTTTTTACGCTTCCTAATATGAAATTTTTTCAGACCTAGCCATTTTGAACTAACGTCAAACAGTCAGTGAGGTTCTTATATGCCTACATATCATATACGTGCACAACTACATGTGTGATTTCATTAATTTTCATAAAAGCATTTTTGTGTGTAAACTTTTGAGACGGCAATTTTCGTTCCATTCTCAAAATTTCTGATTAAAAATAAAGTTTTTAAAGTAAATAATGTTTAATATGATTTAAAAATTGCAATTTTGTATATATATAAACAACATATTGAATTACAGTGGATATTTGAAATTTTATTTTAAAATTATTGTTGTGCTTAAACTTTTCGCACGGACTGTATGTGCACATGCAAATACTAAATTTGAATGTAAATAAATGCCCACCTTAACTTTCCAAGAAATAAATGTTTTAGTTACTAACATGACAGACTGAATTAATTTAATTTCACCTGCAGTTTTGAGAATCAGGATCACTCATAAATTTGTTTCAATGTCATAATGAAATGCTACATAAATTCGACTTTACTCTACAGAACTACAAATGAACTCATTTGAATTTTACTCATTTTTACTTTCTCGAATATGAAGAGAAAGTATTTTTATCTTCTAAGAATTCAACCTCAAGGTTTTAATGAATATTTATGTTTTAAACTTCCCCCAAAACGGAGGAAAAAAACATACTTCTACAATTACGTCTGTTCATCCACGAACTCGCTAACTCAAAAATGATACAACTGAATAAAATTTGGCATGTGATCTGGAAACCAGAATTGCAAATCTATATAAAATTTTGGATGAAATCCATCAATACAAAGCCTGTCCGTCTGTCAGCCCCTTGATACACGAAAACACAACGAGCTAGATAAATGAATTTTGATAAGGCCCAATGGTTCCAATCAGTCCAAGGGAAGACATCCAACATGTATACACGATTCTCTTTAAAGTGTGAAATATTGTGACAAATATAAAATTGTGACGAAAAACTGAAAACGAAATTTAAATAGAACCACAAGTGTTTTAAACTAAATTTCCTATCTAGTACAAGTAATTTCTATTTCAGACCTAAAATTGCAGAAATTATTCAGTGAAGTTTTGAAGTATTCAATTTTGTGTCGTGATATTTATTTAAATAGACAAGGTTATACCAGATGACGTAACAAACTACTTTATTAATTTCTGAAAATTTATTTACCTTATGAAAAGTTTTTCTAATTAATAGTTATTGATTAAAGAACTAAAAATATTCATTCCTTAGAAAGTATGCCAGAAAGCATTTTCTTTTTGTCACATTTGAAATTTTAATATCAGTTAATTAAATTGATTAATTTAGTTAATTAAATTTCTAATATTAGTCATTTAGAAGTGCTGCACAATGAATGTGCAGCAGTGGACAAGGAAAACGCACCACTTACATTTTTTATGAATATTACATTCGGTTTGCAACAGGAAAGCATGATTGCATCAGCCTCAAGTATAAAACGACAAAATCTAGGGGTGGGTGGGTGCGTTTTCAATGGCTACTACTGTATATACAATAGATTCAGTTTCACAAGCTGAAGGGTGAACCACAAACTAATGATATTAATTTTGCATCTGCAAATTATTCTCTTTTTAGCATTCAGACTGAGGAAAGTGCACTGGCACTCAAAATAATACCCAAGTCAAACAAGTTTGCAAATTATATAGAAATGCATACACACTCGTTATTGCATTCAACACAAGTGGCCATAAGAAACTATAAAATAATAAAAAGAATGGGCTTAAGTAGATTGTTTGAATCTCTTAAGTCGTTTTGGCAGGAAAAGAATTTTAAAAAGTAAAGTAGAAAATAAGAACAAAAAAAAAAATCAGTATTATACAGAAATGCATAAAAGGAGAACATGATTATATTATTATGTTCCAAAAGTTCTAGAACATATAAAATATTTTCCAAATGTAAATGAATTATCTCATTGAGCAAGGAAGAGTATCAGGTGACCAATTAGACAGAACAGGTTTCATAGGTTCAAATACGTACAGCACATGTGCGAATAGAAAGTTAAATTTCAGATTTAGTAAATTAAAACTGAATTGGTTTCATTTCCAAAAGTAAATTTCTCCTACTTATATGTGTACAATTTTATGAATCTTTAAATAGACCATAGCAATTCGAAACACAATTTCATCTCTTAAACTTTAAAACACATCCATCCTTCTGATTACGATAAACATAACATGTGATGTAATTATTTTAAAGTATTTTTTTGTTGTGTGGATGACTAATATTAACATTTACTAATATTTTAAAACTACTTTTTACTAAGAACAAAAATCTAAATAATCTGTTAAGACACATAAATTTATACTTTAAAAAACTGATACCATATGCTGATGTTTAAAAAAAAAAATGCTTTTCTGGCAAGTTATTGACAGTATTGACTCGAAAAGCATTTGAAAATTATGTTTAAAAATGTCATTCATTCCAATAAAATACTATTGGTAAGAAAACTGTACCCTAAACCTTACAATGTTAATTAAGAATATTCCAGTTCCAAAAGCTAACATTTATATTGCAACAGTCAAGTAAAACCATCTCATATTCAAATGTTTCATATTGATCATAAACCTCATTGCTGCCTGTCCTACAGAAGTATTTTAACAAGAAAATGAAATTTATACATGTACTTTCTACTTCACATATGTAATGTATCATTTTTTAACTGCACGCAATAGTTAAATCCTTATTTCTGGTCCATTCATATCTATTGTTTTAAAAATATTTTTTTCATGACGAAAGTTAAATTGGACACAGTTATGACACGAGGAAACATCTTCGAAACACATTTTTATAATTAGCTGTTTTTGAATTATGCTATTACAGAAAAAAATTTTAGTGCTACACTTTTTCAAACTTTATTTTATACTATACATAGTCAAGGGACTAGAGTTGATTGAATTTCACATAGCAAAACAAATGAACCCGAAGCCCATAAAATGTTGGTTAGCTCCCGATTGTACAACTGCATTCAATTAACTTGCAAATTACTTCAAATTTTGCAGTATGTCACTGCACCTTCAATATCTCTTGCAAGTTGCTCCGTTTTCTTTCTGATTGCAAAAGTACATGGTCGTTGGTCTTTGCCTTAAATTTAAATTAAGCTACTGTTGTTTTTGAAAGAAATAACAATAAGAAGTTGGTGAAAACACTGGACTCCTTCACAATGGTAATTGTATACTTCTTGTATATCTGCCCCCAATTTCTAACAACTATAAAGGGAAGGTGTTTTACTCTTCTGTTCAAAGCATAAACTGGAATGCAAACTAAAAAGTTCCCTTAATTTTTCATTTCTACTCAGGTAAAGATCCTTCACCCAAAGGCACTGTTATAGCCGCATCAGAGAATTTTTACTAAATCCAAAAATGTTCTGTATTGCAAAAGTTGGACCCATCAACACTACTTTCAAATACTTAAAGCAATTTCTCACAAAATTTTTTTTTGAGAATAGTGAAAATGAATGCCCGAGAGACATTTGAATTTTACTTCTATAATATTTGCATTATTAAATACTAATTACACTCATACTTAATATAACATCATTCATCTTTCAACAATAGCTGTTAAATGGATTAGATGCCAGTTATAAATCAGGTCTATGAAAGGAACAGTCTAGCATATACGCCAACTTTTTATTGCTATTTCTGTCAAAAACATTAGCTTCATAAGCAGTTTACTTTTTATTTATTAGAAACATGTGTGGGTAGAACAGTAAATCAAGATATAAATTTTCCTTAAAATGTCACTGTGTCAGATTTCAAAATAATCATAAGATGCTGAATAAAGTTCAACTATTTATTTAGTATAATCTAGCACAATGACTTCTTAATAAGCATACTGACAATGTGTCATCTAAATTAGTTGACTGGTAATCATCAACAAATATTATGAATTATTAAAAGTACAGTTAGTCTGACTATTACTTTATAAAATCAGTCTCATCTAAACAAATCCTGAATCAAGGAGAAACATGCTTAATCCCCCAAGAAATTTAATTACAACAGAAAACACATTCAAAAAGCTTACCAAAGTAATTTCAATCAGACTAACTCTACTAGTTCAACAACAATAGAAAACTATTTAAACCGGTTTATGTAAGGCCATATATTTTCGTAGCTGCAAGGCTAAACTTGAAAGCTCTGCTGATTAACCACTTATTAAATTTAGTATAAAAAATTTTACAGCCAACATTAGTGCCCATACGTACAAGTTCAAGTAAAACGCCTTACAATATGCAACAGAATGAGTTACATTATATAATAAACTAATACAAATACTATTAACAAAAATACTCATTCTGCAGGATTTTCAACAATTTAAAAATTAATTTAAATAAAAACAACTTTCTTATCTGGCTCAGTTTTTAGAAAATGAAATCATAATTACGAAATTTAAGAGTTTTCCATGGTTTATCTCATTAAATACAATATATATGAGAGAAATAGAGAAGGCATTCACGTTTCAAAAACTTCAGTCAAACTCCCACTATAGTGAACCTTAAATACAGTTTATTTTTTTCTATCATGGTGAAATTTTCTTTAATATGAATTCAGATGCAACTTGTATTACTTCGAATAACACTGATGTAAACTCCTATCAGCAAATTTAAATATATATTTTAAATATATAACTTCAAATATATTCTTTTAAAACGATAAATTGAATATATAAAGAGCTTCAAAAAGCAAAATTCAACAATTAAGATGCCGAGACATACAGTCATGATGAAATATTATCATCCGACTTTCTTTGAAGAGAAAATACAATAATGGTACTTCATACCCATAACTTTTGATGCTGAAATTGCTAAATTTTTGTTGGAATCAATGGTTTCAAACAAAATAAAATATTTCGCCTTTTTTTTAAACCCTGAATTAATTTAGCTTTCATTTTTAGATTCTTCACTTTAAATGAACTTCCCAAAATAATTAAGTTGATTTCATCAAACTCCTAATCACTTTTAAGCACATACTCAAAAACATTTCTTCACTTTTATGAAAAGCATGTATTAAATACAGATCAAGTAAGTTACGGAATCTATAAAACTGTCCCTTAAGAGGTTCTCTACATAGGAGTTCAACTGGATTTTAGCGACATTGATTAACTGTATGGATTTTCTATAAAATATATTTTCTTGAAGAATGCAAAACAAATCTCAGAAAATAAGTTTTATTCAAACATAATTTCCAAACAAGAGTATTAGAATTAGTAAAATTCAACAAAACTTTCTATAATTATTAAAAATTGGTAACTACAGAATTAAATGGGAAACTTCAGTTAAAAATCAGGAAATGTGAAATGCTTTTAATTCCAGTTTTAGCAGAGCTTGGCATTCAGGTTTCAGAACCAAGAAAACAATAGTTCAACATGGGATATCTCATCCACATACAAGTTTGAAGATGAATATTTTTGATTTCTTCAGCAGCCGTCCTTTCAAAAACTACGCACGTTTTAAAAGTATAAAACAAAAAAATAACTTAATCAAGCCTCCTATATAATTTCCTAATCACAAAAAATGTATTTAATTCTGACCAACTAAAATAACTTAAAAGTTCAGTAACTGTAGGTTTCACTGTAACTAAAAGAATGAAATAGGTTTACAGCATCATAAAAGTATAAAACGGTGAGATATTTGAAGCGTAAAACTTCAGGTAGCTGAGTGCATTTACATATATGTTGTTTCATTCTGTATGTATCAACAGGATAAAACACAACTCAAAGTCTAAAAAAAAAACAATAGCGACTTCTTAAAAACAAAATGTCTTAAATAGAACAGATCAGATTATGGCAAAAAAAAAAAAACCTTAAAAAAGGCAGAGATTGCATTTAACGCATGATGATAAAAAAAAACAAGGCTGACAACAGTATATCTTGTATATTGACATTAAGAAAATACAAAAAAATGGGGGGAGGGGTTGCATTTAATACACTGTGCTACACTTATAAAAAAAAAAAAATTCTGAAACTCATTCATTGTGCTTAAGTATTATCTTCCCAAGTTAGAAACTTAAATATTACCCACTTTGAACAATGTAACTATAAATCAACAGGGTACTAACTTATTTTGCTGTAATGCATTTAAAGCTTACAATGGGCTCATAACATATCGACAACTTTGCGACGACAAAGACGCAATTCACCGGTATAACATTTGAACACATTCAGGCACTGGACCCCAATATAAAACTACTAACTACAACAAAAGTATAACCTAAAAATATAGTATAACACATCACTGAAATTTTCCTAACTACATAATTAAACAAAAGGCAAACACCTAAAATTGGCAGTTAGATATCTCGCATTGAACAGGAGATGCTCGCTGATACAAAGCACTTATATATAAGTTGGCAGTCGTTCTTTGATTATGTTTCCACACACTATCAAATAGTTTAAACACATTTTCACCAACCGAGTATTGAATTCACACACAGAGAAAATAAATGCATAGCTTCTCAGAAGAATCAACACTTCTCGCACACATTTAAAGTGTGGCCATTATTTCATTAATCATTTAATGCAAAGAAAACAACTTCAAAACCTATTGCCTATCGTTTAGATTACAACTTTTAGAGACAGTTCAATAAGATACAAATTACATATCATTCCAATTTTAAAAGTTCTCTGTGAAAGAGAATTTAAAAATATAATAAATATTAATTTCTTTATTTACATGTTCTTCATCCAGTTTCCAGATAAAATACTTAGGCAAATGAGTATCACATATAAGCCAAGGAGTATTATCAGCTTTTAACTTCCTTCTAATGCACAAAGTCAAACGTTACTGTCAAATTTATTCTATGTTGATACCATGAATAAACTTTCAACAATTTATTTTTACCCTTAAAACTGAGAACATTAACCACTTGAGGATTTGCAAAATACAATTTTAGCTTGCGTAGAGTGCATTAGAAATTCAGCTTCAATATTGTACACTAAGATGCAATTATGTTTGGTTATAATGAAATGCATTTAGATATAAAGAAGTACAAACAATTTCACTTTAATACAATTCATGTTGGTATATGCAAGAAATAAGTAGTGTTTCATTCGTACTAAATTTAGGGTGAAATCACAATGCTAAATATGTCGAGCATTATTTAAAAGAAAGATTCGTGTAATGTAGAGATTCATAAAAAGCTAACTTTTAATTTTTCTCCCTTTTAAATGTCCTTTTATTCTATAAATTGTGCAAGTACAAAAAATATGTTAGGACAATGTCTTATTTATAGTACAGAATAGATTTTACACGCTACTAAAACTAAGTTTTGCATAGCTGGAGACTCAATACTGTACAACTGTAATACCAAGTTTGGTAACTCCAATCATGGCAATATCATGCCTTTCAAAAGATTTTGAAACAAAGCATTAATATTTCCATTCACATATGTTTGAGATTCACAAAGAATTTTATAAATGCCCAATATGAATAAATTGCGATAGTTAAAATTTACAAAATGCAATACAAAAATTTGGCATAAAGGCTTACTAAAATTAAAAATACTGATCGAGTACTTTTCCAACTATATATTCCAATAAAATATCACCGGTATATACAATACTTTTTTTTTAGTGCTAAAGCAAAATAAACAGTTCTCTTTTTGACTTAGATTTAATAAATTTGTGAAGATTCTCATATTATGTACTGAAATGGCAACAATATGCAAGTACCCAGAGCAATGCAAAATCACAAAATATTTTATATAAAAGAAATGGAACTAATTTACTTTTTTTATACTATCATTTGATAAGTCGTGGTGTTCCACACCATTTGAATATTGCTCTTTTTCATTTGAATGAACGTATCCATTGCCATTAGTGTAGGCGTTTTTAGTAGAACAACCATTAGCATAACCGTTTGAATAACTATGACCATTTGTTAGTTTATATCCATTTTTAACAGGCGATCCTTCTTCACTGGTTTCCTTTGCTTTCAGTGCTGCTCTTTCTGCTCTCTTCTTTTGGTAGGCATTTTTGTAGAATTCAGCAAACAGGAACCAGAAAAGAACTGCATGGAATCCAATCCAGTACATGAAGCCACGAGGATAATTACAGTTGATGAACAGCAGTTGAAAAGCATGAGTGAATATCATGAGAAACTGAATCTGTGGAAAGCAAATAATGGATATTTAGAAAAGACTATCAACCAAATTCATAGACATAGAGCAACTAAAAATTTCAAATGGATTCCCATTCAATGTTCTATTTACCTCATGAATATAAAAAGCATGAAAATTTGAATGAGAACATCAGTAAGAAATTCAAAAAGAATTTAAACATATATATATGGCAGTGATGTGGGGTGGGTAATTACCGGGCATGAAAGTGCAATTTATTTCAACATCGAAATACTGCAGCATGTTAATTGGCTTAAAATATGCTGATAAAATGAATTTAAACATACCAACCATAATTGTTCAGTTTACTGGATTATTTCTTTATATACTTACTATCTTGAGGACTTTCTTTACAGATTTCACAGAAAAATTGATCAAATAAAAAAAGAAAATCCAACAGAAAATAATATTAGCTTTCAACAATGGAAGAGAAACACGCAATTAAATATTTGTTTATTGTAATATTTCATCGTAACAATGAATGCCAAAAATATTTTTTTAAATTTATTAAAATTAGAGAAAAAAAAATCGAATGAAAACTTAATTGATATCATTAAAAAAATTAGTTTTTAAATTTTCAAATTGTGTAAAAATAAGTTTGTGCCGTAATAATTTTTGAGGTTATTAAGGAAAAACTACAAAATTTTGCTTAATTTTTAATTAATTAAAATAATAACAATAATAAAAAAACGGTTACGAGGTGCACATTCCCACCCTCTAAAGTATGTTTGTGCCGATTTTCGTTGCTCTAAGCCTAGTGGTGTCCTGTAGAGCCCCAAAACACACACATTCTAATCTTGTGATCCATAATTTACTCACATTGCCATGCTGGAAGTCAAACATTCTTCTTTAGATTTAATGAATAGTTAGTCATTATTTCACGTGCACTAACATTACTGTAAATTTTATGTTAAAAAGTAAAAAAAAAAAAGTTACCTGCTTGGAACTTTTAATATTAAGTAGGATAAAAGTATCCAATGTATACTGTACTGTTGAGTACAAACTTGACAATGTAAGCAAAATGGAGAAACACATAAAAAAATGTTTCAAAACTCTTGTTGGATTAAAAAAGGTTTTTGAAAGGGTTAAAATAGCTAACGAATTTTCTTTTAATCAAATTCCAACCATGACACTTACATCAAATTTAGAGTTTTAAGAAGATTTAAATATTTGATGCTCATGATCCAGATGAATCCTGTCTAACCAGGAAACTGTGTGCGAGTGTCTACTATACCGTCAAATAATGCAACAGATTCAGAAACAAAAAATTCGCATTTCTTGTTGCTGAAATCTTGTTACAAAAATAACTTACCTTTGTTGAAAGTAATACGAGTGAATATTACTTTCAGAATAATTCACCTTTAAAAACTGTGAGAACTGAAACATCTGCCAACTCCTCAGCAATGCCTGATACTTTGACTAATTACTCCAAAAAGAATTATAAACAATTGTATCTTTCATTTTAGTTTCTATTATCAGCTCTTTATCATTTTAAAACCAAACTCAACATTTTCTTCTTTTAAAATTTAGTCGAGTTTTAAAAAAGGATCGATATTTAAGTCACGTATTTTATGTAAGATCCATGATATAGTATTGCGTTTGCCTTTTCTGATTCATTTTTTAAGTGTTTACAGAATTTAAAAAAGGTTCATATATTACTAGTTTTTTTTTTTTTACCTTAACTTATGCTCAATATATATATTCTACAGATATTTATATTCTATATAGACATCATATTTCACAGCAGTGCCTGTGTTTTATATGAATAGAATTACTTGAAAAATAAATACCCATGTAAATAACAATTTTGGGTATTTTCCCTCAAAAATAAATACCTGGGTATTTTACATCACTAATACAGGGTGTCCCAAAAAGAGGAACAAGCATATACTTCCTTAACTATTGCACCTAGACATATACTTCCAATTACAAAGTTTTATGAAATAAGGCAAGAATTTGTGTGAAACCATTTTGGCTTCTGTGGAAGCTGAAAGTAAAAATAGTTAAGAAAATGTATACATTCCCCATGGAGCAGAAGTGTCAATGAGTAAAATGTTCCTCTTGCACTCATCTATATATAAACCAAGTTTCACAATTCTATCTGCAAAACGTGCAGTGATATATTAATTTTTAAATTTAAAGGGGTTGCTCACAAATTAATATGGATATGTTTATTGCAGAAATGCAAATTTATTCACCATAGAAAAACTTCAAAATACAAATATTTGTTTACTAGTACATCATCCAATCATCACGGATTGAAAAAAAATTGCCTACGATGCATACTGTTATTCAGTTCCATCGGCACAGATGCAAATATCGACTTGATAAAGAATGGAAAGACAACTTGAGAAAATGAAAATTTAAGGCACAACAGGATAATATCAGACAAGAATATTCAATTATTTTCTCTTAGCATTGTGCATATTATTAAGTTTTACCTAAAGGCAGTGGCGACTCGTCTTTTAGGGTTGCAAAACTCACTAAAATTATTTTTAAAAATTGGATTTCCATCAAAAAATTACCTTTTCAATGTTTTCTCCAATTTTAACAACTTAAAAAAAATATTTTTTGGCATAATTTACGATCATACTCTTCATTGTTGCAACACAATTCAAAGCATTTTCATTGTTGAAATCTAAGGTAATATCCTAATACATTCGGCTTTCATATTTTATATAAATGAAAGTTTTGAAAACGAAATCAAAACAGAAATATATATATTATTGAGTTTGCCCGCTTCTTTTTCCTCACGATAATGATATTTGAATTGTAGGAAAGCAATGCAGAGTACCATTAATCCAAAACAATGTTAAAAAATTACAATGTGAAATTCATTACACCGCAATCAAAGTATGCGAGGCAAAGAAATATATTAAGACACGCTTAAAAATAATAATTGGGTCATTGAGAAAATAAATCATCTCCACGTAGAATGCTAAAGTAATGACATCATCTGCCGCGAGAAAGCTGATGTACTATCGGATTGTAGAAATGCATGCTGGGAGCTAGCTGTAAGTAACCTTGGATTGAAAGCTCCAATTTGGTCTGCGACGATAAAAAAATTCGCAGAAAATCGAGGAAAAAAGATATTTTGACTGTTGTTTTAAAACAGGGACAAATATTCCGGTTGTTACCTCAAGAAAACTGAAAATGATAGCATTATTAGAACGCCGGATGTGAGAAAATAAAAATTGAATGCTAAAAATGTAAAGGAAAAGTGACTATTGCTTCAAAATTTCTCAAAATTTAGTAAATTACGTTAGAAATTCAAAACTAACTTTATTAGAATGGAAATCGCGTGCTTTCCGATGGTGTATCTACTTTTGTCGTACAATTATTCGAAACCATTCTATTGAGAAATAAGTGCGAAAAATCAACCAAAACAACACAAAACATTAAATAAAAAATTTTCTAGATTAAATTTTAAAATTTCGGCTTCAAAGTGCATTCGGTCACCATTACGACTACCTGTGTGCCAAATTTCATGGCTGTAAGTGCGATAGATTCGTCTGGACATCACAGACAAACACACACACACACGCAAACATTGCCTTTTATAAGTATAGACAAGGAAGTTTGTAACCATTAGAATGAAAGTCAGAAAAAAAGTTCCAGTAAAACAAAATAATCCAAAAAAACCTTAACCTATTGTTGTTCAATTTGAAATCTACATTCTGCTGTAGGCTTCACAGTAAAAGTTGGCATTTCCTATATCGTCGAAAAACCACAAACATTCACCAATATTTTCCGAATGCTGATTTATAATAAAATTAAGAGAGAAGGAATGATTATATCCCTCTTTAAAAGCTTTGGCAAACTACGCAATTTTGAAAATAGCAAACAATGAGCAATTTAATTACAACAACTATGAAAGTTTCCATATCTATATGGAATGAAGAGAAAAATAAGAATCAAGAAGTATTGAAACTGTTACAATGAATAAATACAGAAGGAAAAACACTACTTCCTATTTCTTTTAAATGGAAAATTTTATTTAAATTATGAATCCCTTTTTTTCTTTAAAGTAAAAAAATATTAGAATTTCTTGAGTTACAAACATGCGTTTAACTTCAAAATTCTCACAAAAGGTACAAGAAAAACACTTCTTAAAAAAAAAATTACATTTCCCCAACTTTCCTTTAACAACAAAAAAGGCAATTTAATAATGTTTAATATTTCTCAATATAATTCAAATTGAACTTTTTTCAAGCACAGAAGTTTAAGAGCACAAAAGGGGAAAAACTTTCTGAAACAAACACTCAATTTCAAAAATAAAATCAAAGTTGGATAATAGTACCAATATCTAGTTTTGGCGAAATTATTACATGGAACACAAGAAATATCAAAAAGTAATTAAATCTGAAAAAGGGAATTTTCCTTTGCTGTTACTAAAACATTAAATTGTGGCATTTCTAAAGACTGCACATATCTTTCATTACAAATGAAAATTAAACATCAGCATCAAGCGCAACTATTTTTATCAATAAAAAACTCAATTATTTTGCAAAAGATGAATTATAAATGCAAAAATATTAACTCGATAAACATCTTAATGGTGCGAGTTCAATAATAATTTGCTAGCTATTAGAGGATGGACTTTCTTTTATAAGTCAAGTTCCATCACTAACTTCCAAATAGTCAAGAAGGCATTTCATAATTGTAATCATAAAAACAAGCTGTTTTAATTTAAAAGTAAGGATCTTCAGTAAATACATATAAAAAAAGCATATACTACTACTGGCAGTACATATATATATATATATACTGCTACATATTTGAAAAATATAAAAAATCCTAGTAATGAAATGCTAAGTATTAAAAAAAATGAACTCACCATCTGAATAGTCGTCATGTATTTTTTCCACCACAGATACTTGTTCATGCGTGGGCCAAAAGCCGCCAAGCCATAGTAAATATACATCAAAATGTGAACAAAACTATTAACAAAAGCGAAGAATGTGCTATGCCCACCTATATTTATATAAAAAAAAAAATTCTTAACTATTCAAGAAAGTCCCAAAATAAATTCTGCATTAAAAATATTATGAAAAGTATTTACATAAATATATTCAATGCACAACACATTATCGGAGCAACAATTTATGAACATAATTACCTCACGCTAGAATTAATTATAAGCAGATAGAGTAGTTAACTGTAACATAACACGACTGCTGCTCAAAATTCAAAGTTGGGAGAAATTCACCGATTCCTTACAACGAGTAACAGTAAGCAACTTATAGAAGCAAATATTCGGTGAAAAATATCAAAAACAAACGACGAACAACAAGTTATAAAGGCAGAAGTTATGTAATTAAGAACTAACTACCATTTTATGGATTGAGATTCACTATGAAAAACTGCCCTAAGTATGCAATTTGTTGCACAAAAGACTACCGAGAATGCAATAAGTTTGGAAAAATGCAACATTACAATTATTTTCCGCTATGTTTTACATCCAGACAATTTAGCTTAATTCAGTGTATAAGAATGCAGCACCATGGGACTATCTCACTGACTGAATGTTTTAAAAAACTAACAGTCTTCAATGTATGACAATATAAAGGGGGGTAGGAAATTATAGCACAGAGTAGAAGATTTCAGAAAGGGAGGGGGAAGAATAAATCTTCCCAGAAGTTAAATGTAAACTTCAGGAAAATGGTCAATAAATTGATTGCAATTTATGATGTCAAATACTATCATATTATATTATTATGATTATATAAACCGTAGCCTTCTTTTAATACGTCAAAAGCCAATCTTCTGCACTTACTCGGGAATTTCATAAAATAACTAAGAAGGGGGAGAATAAAAAGAATTAAAGCTGTCCCCAGATATATTAAAAAATGTGCAATTTTCTCCCCTTTCCTAGAGAGAATTCCCAGATCTGACGGTATACGATGACACGAGTTAATATGTTGTATTGAACTTTGTAACAATCCTCCCACTTTAATTTTTAGTGAAATCTTCCTATCTTATTATCAAAACTTAGCAAGCTTTCAAAACTTTGCACTATTTTAAAAATCTTCTATTTTTTAATAATTTGACAGTAATTTTTGGTCTACAGAAAATTCATAACAAATGACGCTTTAAAAATATATATATTTTACTAATGTGACATACCTTACAAAGCAGTTCAGTATAATATCCCCCCCACCTTACTCCTAAAATAATACTTAAAACCTTTTAATTAAATAACAGAGTAGCAAACTGTATCCTTTTACAATCTGCTTTAAATAGCAACTAGTGGTCAAAGAACATTGTTCCAAAAACAATCTACGACTTAAATAACAAATTCAGTGCCCAGCACCAATTAGTTACAAGACAAATAAAACAACATTACTACTGCATATCTGAATATAAAAAGATGGGACGAATTTTTAACATATTACAGAAACTTCTTAACTTACAACGCATTCCAAAGCATAATTAGACTAAAGAAATGCTTGAAATTCTTACCAGGAGTAAATTTTAATCCTAACCATACACTCATTGGCATAATCCCATGATGTATAACATGAAGAGTAGAAACTTGACTATACTTTTTCCTCATTACGAAAAATATCTGGAAAAGTTTTTAAAATATCAATGCATATGAAAATGAAACTTACATAGTATGCAATTCAAGAATAATAATTTCACAGCAGTTTTCCAACATTGAACACAAGACACAACTTGAATTTAAAAATCCAAAATGTCAACAACTAAATCTATTTTAAAGCTGATAATGACATTATGAGAAGGAAACTCATAGAAATGGCAAAGCATAAAATAAATCCTACATTAGTGGTGCACGAACCGCGGGTAGCGACCCACAAAGGGTTTTTTGAGAATACCGAATATTCGGCCAAATACATTTAAACAAATTAAAAACATTTCACTTTTGAATCAAAATGAAAAAAATTTAAATGAAATAAAATTTAATTTTTATAATTTGTATATTTAAAAAAATGTTAATGCCTTTAATTATTAATACTTTTTATCTTTAATTATATTAATACCTTTTTTTATGTGCAATATTTTAAATACCTTAATTCCAATAAAAAGAAACGAGAAACCCTCTTCATTTTGAGGTTGCCTCAAAGAAACAAAAGATTAATCACTGCAGAACATGACAATGACAAACACAGAAGAAAATTGAATAGATAAGTTAAAATTACTAGAAATAAATTCCCATTTTGACAGAGAACTTTTAATAGGTAGGATGGAGTGTCCACTTAATTGGTGGGAAAAAAATGCGGAAAATTTTCGAAGGTTTGTAAATTTAGCAAGAAAATATCTTTCAGCACCAGTAAGCATTAGAGACTGTTTATTTTCTGAAGCTGGTAATATATATGAAACCATATGGAACAGACTTCTATAAATGATATGCAACAATTCAATACAGCTATGTACTAAGCAATTTAAAATTGGATAAATGTTAAATTTTTTTAATGATAAATTCACTGGAATGTAATTCTGCAATATTATTTATTAAATATATTTAAAACAACATTTTTTAAAAATGCTTTATCCTGAATTTATTCTGCCCAAAATCCGTTTAGAAACCGTCCAGGCCGAATATTCGTTAAAGGGCCGAATAGGCCCAATATTGTATATTCATTACCTCCCTAGTTGGTATTATATGTGTATAAAACCACACAGAGCAGACTTCTTCCTGAAAAATTATTGTTCTTGCATCATAATTTCTGGCTTTTTAAATCATAAATTATATGCAACTTGATTAAATACACCTATGCACTATGCAACTTAAAATTAGATAAATGTTAGATTTTTTGTGACTAATTCTGTAATATTCTTTGTTAAACGTGTATTTAAAAGCATATAAAAAATTATTATCCTGAAAATATTCGGCCGAGTATCTGCTTAGTATTCTTCAAAAGAGCCGAATAGGCAGAATACTGAATAGTTGGTGAATATTCGTCACATCCCTAATTACAATACAGAAAAATAAGATGCAATATTTTTTATACTATTACAATAAGTTATATATATACATTAGCTTTGAAATTATCCAACTCAAAATAAAATACCAGAATCTGGCAAAACAAAGAATGATCTAGTTTTATATTTCAATAACTCATCAAAAACTTAATTATCTACTGCAGTCATGAGAGAAAAATAGATACTTACTGTATCAGTAAATTCAATAAATTTTGATATATAAAACCACCAACATACATTTGCCATCTGTAAAGAATACCATACATTCAGTAAATGTATTCAAATAGGTTTCGCAATACATCGGAACATTAGCACACACTTTCAGATATTAAATAATCGAGACGTGAATCAAACTTTAAAATATTTAACAAAGGCATAATAATTTCTAAAAATTTTAAAAGTACATTCACAATAAAATAAAAGTATAAAGTTTTAACAATTACTTTGTGTAAAAGAAAATAACTAAATTTCAGACATTTTTGCAAGTGTAATTTTTTTAGAACATTATAATTTTAGTAGTATAATATCTGTAAAATGTACAGGTTTGTTTTTAATTACACAAATGGTTTCAGTTTTGATTTTAAAAAAATTAAAGAAAACTTTAAAAAGACAAATATGCATAACATAAGCTCCAAATTTCATGTACCACTTTTATTTCTATATTCAATTTGTGCTTCTTTAGAAAATTTTTATTCACCATAAATTTTATTGGTCTTAGTTACAAATTTGAGTTTATAGATAAAATAGTGATCTGTAACCAGTAATAAAATAAATCATTTAACTATAGACATGCATCTATTACAAAACAAATGTAAGCATAAAATATATATTAATTATCTCATCATCATCACTTTTATTAACAAACTAGCTGTTATGCCCGGGATTAAAATACTTTCATGTCTAATATTTTTGATGTTAAAAACTACCTTTGTATAGAAAATTACAATACCCAAAATTCTTTTATCTTCTGAAATGTTTTATAATTAAAACGAGAATATCAAATGAACCAGACGATTTTTAAAAACCGCCGATAGCTCATTTTACCCATAGTAATTAATATTTGTTGCATAGGTACTTCACATTTCGTTCATAAATCTTGCAGCATAAGAAAGATTTTAATGGATGTTTTGGGACAGTTAAAAAAACAGTAAATTTTTAATTAAGAAAAAGCATTGAAATAAATATGAATAAAAAAATAAAATTAGTCTTCATCCAGAATTCTTCTAATGTGAGATAGCAACAGTTCTTATGTATTGTTGTTCTTCACGAATAAAAAAAAGTGTTACAGATTGTGAATTTTATACACAATTTAATTTTTGAAAACTTTTTAAAATGAGGGCAACAAATTGAACAGAAATGAAACTTGTGACATGAAAAGATAATTTTTTAAACTTTAAATTTGTGTAAAAATAGTTTGACATTAATACATATTTTCAAAAAATCACCGAAGATGCCACATCTTGCTTAATTTCCAATTAACTGAAATTTTAATAAGATTCGGGCTTTTAAAAGTTGATGATGATCTCTCTTCTTATATAAAATATATTTATAAAAATAAACAAAAATTTCTGAAATAAAGGTATATTAGCTCAAAGTCTAACCGTTGCCTAGCAATGGAAGTAACTATAAATGAGTTATTTCGAAATCGCCTGCAGATACTCAATTATTTATTAAATTTTTAAAAATTAATCATTGAAAAGGCAAAAATTTTGAACTTTAAGATGATATAAAAATATTTTTTGTGGAACAAATTGTGCCGAAGTTATTGCGGAAAAATGGTTTGGTTTAATTTCCAATTAACTGACCGTTTAACTTTTAAACTTTGAAAAGTTGACAGGTATCTTCCTCTTGTCTTAAAATAATAAGTATGCAACATTTGTTTCTAAACGGTGCTGTGGGTCAGGAGGAGATGTGGAACAAACAAACATACATACCCACAATGACTTTTATTTATCTTAATATAAATAAAAGTCAGTGTGGAGTATGTTTGTTTGTATGCATGTTCCACATCACCTCCTAAACCATGGCACTGATTTCAACCAAACTTTGCACACTTATTAAGACAAGGGGAAAATTACTGTCAACTTTTCAAAGTGCAAAAGTTAATTAAACAGTCAGTTAATTAGAAATTAACCAAAACTATTTTTCCACAGTAACTTCGGAGCAAATTATCCCTCAAAAATTATTTTTATATCATCTTAAAGTTCACATTTTTACCTTTTCAATGATACCAATTTTAAGTCTGACATTTTTCTTCAACTTTTATTCATTTTTCAAAATTTATTAAATTCTTAATTACCTGCAGACGATTTTGAAATAATGCAAATTTATAGCTACTCTGTTGCTACACAACGGTTAGACTTTCAACTAATATACCATTATTTCTAAAATTTTTGCTTATTTTTATAAATATATTTTACATAAGAAGAGAGATCATCATCAACTTTTAAAAGCCCCCATCTTATTAAAATTTCAGTTAATTGGAAATTAAGCAAGATATGACATTTTCGGTGATATTTTTCGAAAATATATATTATGTCACAAAAACTATTTTTACACATATTGAAAGTTTAAAAAAATTATCTTTTCATGACACAAGTTTAATTTCCATTCAATTCGTTGCCTCATTTTAAAAATTTTTCAAAAATTAAATTGTGCATAAAATTTACAATTTGTAACACTTTTTTTTTATTGGAGAAGAACAAGAATACATACGAAGAACTGTTGCTATCTCACATTAGAAGAATTCTGGATGAAGACTAATTTTATTTTTTTATTCAGATTTATTTCAATGCTTTTTCTTAATTAAAAATTTACTGTGTTTTTAACTGTCTCAAAACATCTATTAAAATCTTTCTTATACTGCAAGATTTATGAACAAAATTTGAAGTGCCTATGTAACAAATATTAATTACTATGGAGAAAATTAGCTATCTGCAGTTTATAAAAATAGTCTGGTTCAATTGATATTTGATTATAAAATGTTTCAGAAGTTAAAAAGAATTTTGGGTATTGTAATTTTCTATACAAAAGTAGTTTTTAACATAAAAAAAAATTAGACGTTAAAGTAGTTTAAACCCGGGCAACGCCAGGAATAACAGGTAGTTCTAAGATAAATAAACATTGTATATATTTTTGCATCCAACTTTATATTGTTAAAAATGCTATTAAAATAAGTTTTACAATACACAATTTTAAAATTATGCAAAAATAAAAGGTTTTGACAGCAACCTCAAATACTGCCTGGTATTTCCTAATAAATTATGATTTGTACAGTACTTTTAATCAATTAAAATAAATATTTAATTAGAGTTAAACTGGTGTTCCAACATACATGAATTTATACCAATTTTAATTATTACTAAATAAATACTTAAAATAGCATCAGCCTTATTAACATTGCCCAAGACAATGTAAAAAAAAAAATCACTACAGCTATTTATAATTCTGTATTGATGGAACTAAAAATGAAATGCTGTCAAAAAAATGCCAATGTCGATCACTTAAAGAACATATGTAATAAATGTTTACAAATTAAAATGGCTGCAGGTCTTATTATTTTAACCATAGAAAATAAACATCTCAAGAAAATTATATGAAAAAACACAAAGCATATACAGTCGAACCCCGTTATAACGAACCCTCAACGGACGGACTCAGAAGTTCATTTTAACCTCACTATATCCGTATTTGCAAAAAAAAAATGCCCTAACATGCTAAGATACTACTTCTATAATAAACTTTTTAATAACATAATATTTTCATTAGTAATTAGGGACAAACTAAGTATTAAATAATATACTCAATAATAAACATTTACCTTTTTCTACTTATTTACTTATCCACTACATTGAAAAAAGATGTTATTTTTGGTTGAAAAGTTTTCTATTTTATATACAACTCGTCAATTTTTTTATCCACTATTTTAAACAGGTCCACAACATGTTCGTCGATGTTTTCCGTGGCAAAAAAAATTATTCAAAACGTTTGCAGCAGCTTTTGCATCTGCAATTGAAGGCCCTGGTTCGACTTGTTCTTCCTCCATATCTGAAGACGAATCTACAATAGAGTTGTTTTTTTCATTTACTAACGCACGATATCTTCCTCACTCACTTCCCCAGATGTAATGACATCGTCGCCACAACATTCAAAATGTTCGATTTCATTTTGCGAAAAAGCATTCACTCCATGCTTTTCTGCTCCGATAGAAAAAGCCTTTCGCTTGCCAACGTTAGCCATGATCACTGCAAAGTTCACAGAATGATAAGCTAAGCAATTAAAAAAAAATGGCAGAGAAAACACGCGATTGCTCCTAGGTCATTTGACCAGAAAGTCCCCCCCTTCCCTGGTTGACACTAGGCCAGGTGTTCACCGGGGGAGGAGGGGTGATAGAAACTGTAAAGAGCCTTGCCTGTTGTTTCTTTGTCTCACGTATGGGGTTAGCAGCGACTCTAACAAAGGTACAATAGGCAAGGAATGTGGTCTCTGGACCAGAGTATTTCATGCAAAAGGGGTAACTCTTGTAGAAGTTGGGTTGACTTGAGCACAATTAGTAAATAATGTCCCTTTGGGCAAGAGAAAAGTTTGAAGTTTTAGAAATTTTTAGTTCGCTATAACCGAGTCTCTAGCGTTTGCTGTTCGTTGTAAACGTATGAAAATACATTATTAACATGGGGGCTTCAGTTGGGACAATGTGAAAGGTTCGCTGTAAGCGAGGGTTCGTTATATCCCGGTTCGACTGCATATCATTTCTAAAAGACATAAGGTTAAAATGCTTTAAGACAAATTTAATTTTGGTTTGGTGGTGTTTCATGGGGCATGAGCCATTTTTGGCCATGCTGCCCCAAATGATTTAATGCAGTTAACTTAAATAATACAATTCATGCTATAAGTAAAAATGTATTCTTACTCCAATGGCCTCAGGACTATTCGAATAATCAACAGGTTGGCACTTCCAGCTATATAATCCAAACCAGCCATAAACACCAAACTATAGCAATATAAAGGAGAATTTATGTAAAATAAAATATATATGAATTCAATAATTCTAGACTGTATAATTTTTGCTTATGTAAAAGAATTATTCTTTTAAAATTATACTGCAATGCAGAAACACAATATATCTACATACATTTCAACCAGATACATTATGAAATTAAACCATAAAAAAAAAAAAAAAAATGTTAATTCCCTAACTATTTGGTTGAAATCTTGAAGTTGGTATATACTCATAAAACACTGCCAAAGGAATAACTTGACCGCTGCACTTCATTGATGTCAAGTCGCCAAAGCTAAAGAAAGTAATACTTGCATTAGCTTTAGTGACTTGGCACCATTTCAAGAGTGTGTACCAACTTCTAGATCTCAACCAATTATTTTTAATCCAAAGGCATTTCTTTCTCAGTCTTCTTCATTTTCTAACAACTAACTGAGAAAAGCTGTTATAAAACATATTAGGCTTGTAATATTGTCTGCAAAATAATACATGCAACTGCAAACATAATTTTGATAAATTGGAATAAATGAAATTTTTCATTTATTCCAATTTATCAAAATTATGTTATTATTTTAATTAAATTAATTGTAAATCGGTTATTATTTTAATAATAACCGATTTCGATTCTGTATTTGCTGATTCACTCAGAAAATAACACTAAATCTATCATTTATGCACATTTCAAAATTTAAAAGGAAGTACTGATATAATATGTAGCTCAAACCACTGGACACCCAAAACAAAAGTTGGCAATGCCACTCAGAGTTGTGTCAAGAAAAATTGGTGGAAAACTAGATCGCATAGGAGACTACAGTTTTACAAAATTTATTATTAGTACAAAGCATGGCTGAATGGGTTGAAAATTTTTTATAACATTGTATAATATAATTTAAGTTTTTTCAGGCAGTTAAAAGAAATTTCATCATACTTAAAAAGATTGGCAAAAGATGGGACAGTTTCTCCAGTCAATAATAAATATTGGATTTAAAAAAAATATCCATACATAAGAATGTTATAAAATGGGAAATAATGAAATTTGGTAAAATGTTATTAAATTAAGTTTGGCAACTTATTATTGTTAAAGATTCAACATTAAATTCCATTGTCTGTTGGCATATTCACACAGGCAAGTAATTTTGTAATAATTTAAGAGAAGCAGGCAAAAATATTTGTAATGAAATCAATATAAATCTTGCTATGCATTGGCTACTATCCATGTACAAACCAACACATAGTAGATTCTCATAAACAGAGAGTGAGTTAATCAAGCATTAACGATAATACATAGATATTATATAAATTATTTTGGTGCATTTACAGAGCATTTTTTCCATAATGTTTAAAGGTTAAAGTGGAAAGAGTATTAAAACACATAACAGTTGAAAGATAATAACTGGACAAAAATTAACTTACATAATAGAAAATTAAAAAGCTGAAAATAACCATAGTAAAATTGTATATTGCCATAAGCCACCGAATATCCAATGGTTCTCGATTTTTCATTAAGCTAGGACCTAAGTACTTGACTACATATACATAAGAAAGGCAGATGACGAGTGTAGGGAAAGGACTGTGCATCATGGGCCAATCTGCAACACGGGGATCTAAAATAAAATAAATTCATAAGGTACATTGTAACACAGAATTTTCACTTTTCAAACATCTAAGCCACAAAAATATTCACATATTACATCTAAATTTGAAGCGCATTTTCCATACTCAAGCTCTTCAGGAAAGAGATACAAAAAATAGCATCAATACAATTAAATGAAATATAACTAGGTAACATTGTGTATAAATCAGTCGGGCATTGCTTTATTTTTAAAATCCGAGAATGACCCAAAACTTTATCAATAAATTTACAAATAACATAATTCCATGGCTCAGAATAAAATGCAATATTCCTACAATGACATCTAATTAAACAAACAATGTAAAATATATTTACAGAGGCTTCTCAAAAGATAGATAATGAAAGATAACCGATTAATGTTAGACTGAAATATCACTTTTTTTGTTAGTGTTAAAGTAAACAAATTATGCATGAAATTGCCAAATATACCATTCTTAAACTGAGAAATTAATTTCAAACTGCATGTTTTGGTTCCTACAGTTGTTGTATTTGGAACATGTGCAGCATATTTTGGTTGGTGTCATGCTAACAGAAATACACTAAAAAATACATTTAGATAACAAATAAAAATTATTTGTTGATTATGATGATGCCAGTCTGAATCCATAGTTCACAAATGAGGTTTGTTCACTGAAAACATCATGGATAACTCGTACACTTTAATCTAATAATCTAAGCAAGATATACAACTATATGTCATATTCATTATTTAAGACTTCGATAAGAGTAAGTTAATATACACAGATAATAGTGAATTTATTTTTAAAATCTTGAAAACTAGCATGGTGTAAAAATCTGACATAATTTAGAATAATTCAGAATGTTTATGCAATACACATTCATACATATCCATATTTTTTTTAAAAATGAATTTTTACTAAGTTACTCTTATTATACTGATATATTTGATACAAAACAAAATTTGAGATAAATAGTCAATCTCTGAAAAAATGCAGAATTCTGGATAAATATGGAACATAATCACTCCTGCTAATGTTATGTGCCACTCTATGAGAACTGTCAGACAAGTTTAAGGCACAAGGTGAACCTATGTACATGTACCAAAGTAGCATCCAAATTTACTGAGTGTAGATTTAGTGGAGCTTGTGTAATATGTGCAAATCAGAAAGTTTGTTTTAACAATTCGATAATATATACTCAAAAGTACCCAGAATCTTCTTATCACTTTAAAGTTTCTTTGATAGCCCATCATATAAGGTATTACAAATTATAAGATATTAAAATGTCCATTACACTCACTGCCAACTTAAATTGACAGTGTGAAGAAATTGCAGCAACTGAAACACTGGTAAGTGACCCTCAATATCTCTACATGCCATAGGGCTGTAATAATGGCTCTATGAAATTAAACAACTTTCATTTTAAAAAAGGCGTTTCATTTTACTTAATCGATTATTGGCAAGTAACTAACTAAACTATATAAGTTAATTGTAACTATATTAAGATCAGATGCCTAATATTTAGCTGGAGATAATTAATTGGATATTTTTTCTAGACTGTTAATTTGAGTTAACAGTCCAGAAATAATGCCATGACTAAGTGTGGTTAATCATACCATTATAGCTTTTTGGCATTTTTATGATAAATACAAAGTATGTGTGTGTGGTTTTTTTTTTTTTTTTTACTAATTAAATATAAAAGAGAACGTGTGTGTGTCTGTGTGTTGATGCTCCACAGGGCAGACTGCTGGACATAGAGTTACAAAATTTGGCATATAAACATACTTTGGAGGTAGGTTGGGAATGTTCATATTAGAGCTGTTTTTTTTTTTCTCTTTTAATTAGAAACTTAATTAAAAATTAACCAAAATTTTAACATTTTCCTTGATAACTTGCAAAATTATTATAGAAAAAAGTGACTTTTTTTTACACCAAACAAAAGTTCAAAAAATTATCTTTTCAATAATATTAATGAAGTAGCCATACAATTTTTTCCCTTTATATTTAATAAATTCAAAAAATATTTTTAGGGATAATTTACAACAATACTTTTCATTGTTACAATGAAACTCAAACCATTTTTATTTGTTTAAACAAATATTTATTTGTGTGTTTCTCTTCTATTCTTGAAAGCCAAGGTAATATCCTCATGGAATTTACACTCTTTTTTTATTTCATCAATTTTTCTGTGAAATCTGCAAACAATATCCTCTAAGTATATTATAAAATATATCCAGTAAGCTGAATAATTATGGTTGCTAGGTTTTAATTCTTTTTATTAGCATGTTTTAATACAGCTAACATGCTGCTGGATGTAAAATGTGCCACACTATTTTAATGTTAGATTCAAATGCATATTTTACATGAAGACTAAGAAAGTGATGTGCGATTCAATGTAATATGCAATTCGACATTAATCCGACAGTTACTTGACTCCATTTCGGTGATTCATGTGGACAATGAACAGGCGCAAGGCTACTAAAAGAACACAGGTTAAATGTCTATCACAATTTCAAATTTAAAATTACTTCTTTACGAAACATAAATACCAAATTATGCATTAAGAGATTCAACTGAAATTAAATTCCTGGCGAGCAAGTTGGTTGCTGAAGGGCAGCTAATGAAAGAATATTAATAAATGTCCTTTAACCATCATTTCTGTAAAGGATAGAATGAATATTTATTTCAATAATTTCATACTTCATTTTATAATATTCTAACACATTTCTATGAGTAAGCTGTTATAGCTACAAGAAAAGATCAAATAAGCAATGCATCTACAAAAATCTGATTTCCCTGCTTCTCCCTAAGCATACAATAGAATTGGAGATTTGTACAGGGTTCATACAAATTTCCTTAAAAGAAAATCAAGGACTATCAGGGACTTTTAAGGACCTCTAAATTGAACAAACTTAACGAATTGTCGCATGTATTTTAAAATAAAATGTCTCATTTTTGCAAATTCAACCTATTAGATTATAAATATTCCCCATTCCGCGAGAGCCACGTCGACCGAGATTAGAGCAGCTGAGAAGGAGGAATTAGAAAAACGATAATCGGTGAAATTTTAAAGTTTTTAATAATGGCAGAGTAAAAAGTAGGGACATTCAAGGACTTTTTAAAAATGGGGCATAAAAATAAGGATTTGTAAGGACTAAATGTAAAAGTAAGGACTTTTAAGGACGCGTGCGAACCCTGTTTTATATATACCTAATGAATTTATAATTTTTCCCATATGCATGTAAAAAGTTTATTTTGAGCTACAAATAAAAAAACTTCAAACTTTACTATTAACTTAGATTCCAAAGAAAACTTTTCAGAAACTGAGTTGCCAAAGAATTTCAGAATACTGCATTTCATACAGCTAATGAAAATGGTGACATAGCAAATTTTACAAAAATTATATATGGCTTGGTAGTATTACAGATTTGAAAGAAATTCATTATAAAATATGAAACAGCACAAATCTTGCATTCCAACTCATTTCCTTTAAGAAAGAAAACTTATGATTGAGCAAAGATTTTATCATTCTAACTTTCTCATGTTTAAAAGTATAAATTCATCTTCTTAGCAACCCAACTCTAAAATTAGTATTGCATTGATATCTAAAGAGCTTACTAAGAATTTTGATTTTAAAAATATCAGAATTGTAGTTCTTCACATATTCCAATATATTTATTAATATAAATAGAAAATAATATTAGGCATGATAGCAATGAAAAATTATAAAATTAAAGGAAAAATACATGTACGAGAGTTAAATAAGAATCAACTTTCAAAGTACGACACTGAACTAAAGCAAGTTGTGTCACATTTTCTATGTCAAAAATAAAAGTATATAGGTAGGTACCAAAAGATAGGTACTTCTATTATAAAGTAGAAATGACACCTTAAAATCATATTCTGTATTGTCAAATATATTCAGAGTGGAAGTAAATCCTTATATAATATCCATATATAACTTTTAACTAATGTAAGCAGGATGCAAAACAGGGATTTCATGTTACATAGATAGTAACAGTAGTGGAGTAGCAAGAATAAATGCCTACCAGAAAATATCTCATTACGCTATCATAATAACTGGTTTAAGAAATGAAATAAATGAATAAATATATTTTATTTTGGACAGTGTTATTTGCAGGTACTGTACCTACGGATAAAACATTATTTGTAGGTACAGTACCTGCAGATAAAATGTTATATTGCAGGTACAGTGAGCCAACAGTAGGATCCTGCCCGATCACCTTAGTTAAGTAGCATCGGGCATGGTCAGTACTTCAGAGGATGACTGCCTGAGGAACACTCTGTGCTCTTGGCTTCCTTTTCGAGTTCTTGACTCACGGACTTTGTTAATTATACTAGACCAAGTGGAATTAGTCTCAAAGAATAAAATATCTGCAGATAAAACTTCATTTACAGTTTAAGATTATATAATGAGTTATCGTGAATTTTCTCTTGCGTTTTAATAATTTGAAAAAAGATTTTTTAAGTATAATTCTCAACATTATTTCTCACAGCTGGACTTAGATTCAAACCGATTCCTTGTTTCTAAAAATATTTGTTTGTTTTTAATCCACTGTTAAAAACTGGAGGGAGATGCTGTTTATTATCTAAATTCCTTGCAGACATTCTAAATATTTTTGGATAATGGGAATGGCAGATGCTGTACCTTTGTATAAAACTTTATTTATTAAGCAGTGTACGATCTATTCAGTTTAATTTTTCTCGGTTTATCTGGAGTTTATGGTACCCACTTACTTCGTTCCTCTTAGGATCGCCAACTCTTTGCCACCAAGAATGGCGAAGAGAGAACATTTGTTTTGGATGCGTCTAGATGTTTATAATGAGTGACAAGCGCGCATGCACACAAATTGATCTTTTCATCCGTGTTTTGCTTATCAGGCTATATTGTGCCAAGTTTCGATTGGACTGTTCTGTTCAACTCTTGGATGCGATTGGTCAATAAATTCGAATTTGAAAAACACTTCATTTGGAATTCTTCCGATTGTTCAGTACCGCGTATGTTTTGTTTCTCAATGAATAAGCGAAGCTACGAGTATTCTGCTATGCTGAAAGCGAAGCTGCTGATATTTTTTTAAGTTAAAGAATTTGCCCGGTACATGCTTGAAAATGCTGCAGGCATTGCGTGCGGAAATTCTAGTTCTTAGAATTGTTTAAAAAACCTATATTCCTAACATTCAATGAAAAAGCGAAGCTACTAGTTTCCTGCTATGCTGAAAGCAAGGCCACTGATGTTTTTTTAAGTTTAAAAAATCTGCCTAATTTTTAAAATCTTGCTTAATTTTTAAGTAACTGAAATTTTAATTTACTTTTGGATGAGACTTAGAATGAAATTTAAATGTTTGACTTGTTTATATTTGTTGTTTCTTAAAAACACTTCATGGCTATTTTTTTAAGAATATTAATTTCCATCAAAATAAAATACTTTTGAAAAACAATTTTCTAAATTTTTCATTTAAGCATACTATAATGATATATGTAATTACAATGAAGTCTCCCTATAACGAAATCGCTTGGTTCCAGTTGAAAAATTCGCTATAGAGAAAATTTCGTTATACGGAGATTAGAGATTTTTGCAGTTATTTAAGTAAATGTTCCAAACTTTTCAATAGGTGAGATAAGTTCAAATGTATTTAATTATGATTTTCAATTAAAAATGAAGTAATATATATTATAAATTTGTTAAAATTATACTAATTTTTATTGTATAAATAAAATGCTCAGAAGTGAAGACAATTCACCAATTTAGAGAATAATATGTACTATGTATTTACGTTAATTTTACTTGAAAAATTCCGTTATTTTACGTGGCTTTGCATTTCGTGATGTTAAATTTTCACATTTTATGAGTGAGCTAAAAATAGAGTTGGGCACATTTTCTTCCATTCAGAAACCTCTTTTATGGTTTTGAATGATTGTAGCATTTTAGTCCTATGTGGTTTTGGCTGTATCACGTCATCATTTTCGGAATAACTGTCGTTTTCCTGGCCTTTATTGTTGTCCATTAAACTTTTCAAAATCTCTTCATCTGTAGGATATGAAGCAGTTAACAGTTCTGCATCCACTTCTAAAATGTCGGAGAGAGTTGCATCATCTGTTATTCTCCATTCCCTTCTGTTTTCCATTCTTCTTTCAAGTCGGCCAAGATCGCATCTTCATCGTCGGAATCACTGTCATCTGTCTGATTACTGAAGCCTCCTCTTTTAAAGCAATTACGGATTGTTTTAGCAGTTGCATCAAATTTCCATACTTTATAAAGTTCTGCAATTGCTTTTCGAAGATAGATGCTTTCTTGAATTGTTTCATTTTTTTCAATTGCACTGATCATTTCTTTCAAGATTCTTTTCCTATAATGCATTTTTGAATTTTTAATTATTCCGAGATCCAGGCTGCAAATATTTGTGCAGTTAGGAGGAAAGAAAATGACACTAATATTTTTTAGTTTTTCTCCACAATCTTTTGAATGAATTGGATAATTGTCGATTAATTAAGCAATTCTACGGTGTTGTTGTCCCATTTGCTTGTCCAATGCTTTCAACCATCTGTCAAAAATTTCAGACGTCATCCACGATTTTTTGTTGCATTCGTATTTAACTTCTAAAGATTTTATTCCTTTGAAGCACCTTGGAGATTTACTTTTGCCAAAAACAAGCATCTTTAACTTTTCCTCTCCAATGTTGGCACATAACAAAATTGGAAATCTTTGTTTGCTTTTCTTTCATCCGAAACACTTGTCTCTTTTAAAAGCTAGCGTTTTTGTAGGGAGATGTTATCGCTGGAATGAACAATTCGAGTGGTTGCACGTGTGAGCGATTTGTTTGCACAGAAATTAACTTTCTTCAAAAATGACAAAAATCGAAAAGATAAGTCTGAAAAAATTCATTATAGGGAGACAACCACTTTGTTATATGGAGAATATTTTGAATGTTTTTTAACATTCCGATTAAAAATTTCATTATAGGGAGAAATTCGCTGTAGGGAGACTTCGCTGTAGGGAGATTCTACTGTACATCTAAAAACAAGCTTAAAAAATTATCAAAGTGTAATTTTCCAATATCGATATATCGTTGAATCGCGATATAAAGCTGGTTATATATCACAATGTAAGATTTTCAACATCGCCCAGTCCTACTGTTCACTTGCTTTTTCAGGAAGGCGATCAGATTTTTTGGGCTCGAATAGCGAGGTGTTTTCATAAGACTGAGGTTTTTCAAGAAAATTCTTCAGCTTGGTGGATTATTGGCAAGCTTGATGAAATATTAAATCGCTTTAATGCGCACTAGATATATAATTTATCAAACTTAAACGTTAAGACGTGAATTTTTTTTTCCGAATTACAAGAGCGGGGGCGCTTTGCAATTTTTACGACAGAAGCCTAAAACAGCATGAAATCACCTTGAAACTCAGACGAACGCATTTAATTCTGAAGAGAAGGGTCGCATGAAGGAATAGCAATGACCTTCATAGTTTTGGCTCTGAATGCGAGAACAGGGAATGAAAAATCCCGTTTGTCGTAAAATTTGTGCAGGCGCACCCCATGGAAGGTTCAAGAAAATTCAAATTCCTAAACGGATTGTTTACGTTCACAAAAAAAAATCACCTCACTTGCTGGTCAGATTCAATCCCATAACCTTTCAGTTAGTAAGCGAGCACTTTACGACCATGCCACTCAGCCTTGATAGGAAGAGACAGTTTCCATTTTTAGCCTTTCACCCTTTGATAACATTTTTAACGAAGGTTAATTCTGCATTTTCTTCATGTACATTTGAATTTTGTAAATGAGATTATAGCAGATTTAAACTATTGACTTTGGATTTCCGTCAACTGCAAAGAAAAGTTTAAAATTTCATTGGAGCTCATCAAGATCGGAAATTTGATTTTTATCGATAACTTGCTAAGAAGTTAAATTTTATGACTGAAAAAAATTAGTAAATATATTTTCTCTAGCAAATTCAATCAAATGAATTAGAAATCAGCCCTCGAAACCAAATTAAATGAGAAACAAAAATGTCGCATGTCTGACGAAACACTGAAAATTCTCGCAAAGTAGCATTAATCATTCTTTTAAGAATCTCATACACACACACACAAAAAAAAACATTTCAAGTACAATGAGAACATTTCAAATATTTTACAAAAACATAGAATTTGACAAAACCTGCAAATAATCCATAGGTACGAGTGTACCTGCAAATAACGTTTTATTCGCAGGTACAGTACCTGCAAATAACGTTTTATTCGCAGGTACAGTACCTGCAAATAATCACTTGCATTTATTTTTAAGACCCCTATCCTCATACACACACACACGCACTTGGCATCAGAAGAGCCATCAACCAGCCACTGAACAAAACATACAGTTCTAGGATTATTTATTTAAAAAAAACATTTATTCTCCCCAATCATAGAGAAATTTTAGATATTTTTGCTGATAAACTATAACTGGTAATATTTACTGTAGAAAACAATACTTTACAAAATAATTCTTTACATCCGACATAATGCAGTCGAAAGTAAAAATTAAAATGTTATGGCAGAGAATATAAATTCTGGCAGAATATTTAATAACAGAAAAGATGAAAAGAACATTTTGAAGTGTTCAGTGAGAATAAACATATATGTTTACAATGTCACTTAAATTTAATGAAAAAAAAAAAAAAGATCACTTGTGTTAACATATACTTACATCAAATGTCAACAGTACTTAATAACAGAACAATTTAATACCACCAAACTCCTCAACAAAAGTTCAATTAATATTGTGAACATATTTATCAACAATAAATATTCATCTTGCTTTTCACAATTATTGTGTTAATTACTGAATCCTAAGCAAAATATTTCAGCAAGAAAAATCTGAAAAGGTTATTACACAATTTACGAGATGATTTCATACCCATTCACAATAAGAAACTCATGAAATTTTAAACAGAAAAGTCCTCAAAGTATATACACAGTAAAAATTTTAAATAAAGGTCTTCATGGCAATTCATTTACTTTGGAATGTTAACCTACAGAATATAGAATAGGGAGAGGAAGGGAATATGAAAGAAAAGAAAAATATAGAACAGAATACTTTTTATTCAAGATAAACAAAATCTGAATCTACTGAATTCAATTTTAGTTCATGAAAATCAGAATTATGTTTTTTCAATACTGTTGGGTAGTGAACAAATTCTGATGTTTAACAACACTGCTATAGGTACTAATATCAATTTTAAAAGAATATAACCTTAATTTAATTGTGCTGGTAACAATCAAATACAGGAACATATTCAAAATAAGATCTCAAAAGCTCTGAAATAGCAATTTTAAATGGAAGTACCTACATCACAGAAAAGTACACAAAAAGTAAAAAAAGTTTTGTGAAACATTACGTGGTTTGAATAAAATACTGCAAATTTTGAACAAATTTCTACATAGGTACCCACGAAATTAAGATCATGATTCCTTCATAGTTCAATGTTTAATTTTCCTTTTCTGGTAGTATAGATTTTAGACGAAAACATTTATTCAATGAATAAAATAAGAGAAAAAAAACACAGTTACAATCGAATCAGAAAAATGATTAATACACACATTCAACGAAATTTTTTTAAATGTGTAAAACTTGGCTATTTTACAAGTTTCACCACAATTAACCTTCGTCGGTTACACTTAATAATACTATTTTGTACTAGGCATGAACAACCGGCACTGTAGTTAGTATAATTAAAAAGGATTACACATTTCTAATAAATTCACCAAAAAGGATAAGAACATATTTTGAATGAATTTTATGAGCGAAATTCCCGAAACGCCCTTGTTTACTATAAGCACCATTCCGACTCGCGTATTCCACAGATTTCAAAAAACCCGGCCTTCTCCGGTTCGTAGCGTTTTCGTATGAAATAGCTAAGAATTAAGAGTAAAAATTATATTCAAGGTTATTAGAGAATAACGGACTCATCATCGAAAGGCTTACCAGCATTTTCAAAGGTATGATTGTAGAACTGGACCGCTTCGTTCCACACCATGTTGACGGCTGCCGAAGATCGAAGTGAAAGATTCTGAAGCCGGTCAGGTACCAAAACAAATCGGATACAGGAAAAATCAGCCAAAATTGGCGATTTCCTGTCTCCGAAAAAAAAAGCAAGTCGGACAGCCACACACCACACCTGACTACCGCCTTATCTCAAATTAAATATAAAAAAAATAACAAAAGCAAGCAAAGTGCAGACAGCGCCACCACTAGACGGGGTGGATCAAAGTAACTGTGACGTAAAAAAAGAAAAATAAAAAGTGAAAATGAAACAAGAAGAACTGCAACAGGGTGATAAGGGCATGAATATTTTATCTTATGTGTTCCTCTCCGTTTGAGAATTAGAATCTGTTAACGCATATGTGAAAATATGACTGGGATGTCGATCCTGAGTAAATAATGTATTTTATACTGACTTTTATAGTTATTGGGAGATTGATCAAATTTTTCGTAATATCCTTCGATTGATAGATTTTTGAAATTTAAAAGAAGGAAAGAGATTATATTCAACAGATTTTTTCTAAATTCTTTATAAAACTATTTTGTCAGCAGTATTTTAGTCATGAATTGTAAAAAGAATAATTAATATGTGCAAGCAAAAAAAGAAAGCATTTTATACGAATTCATTATTCTTTACAAATTTCTTGCGCAGTCATTAAAATTGGACAAAAAAGTTATCTAAAAGTTTCTAGTTATTTTGGAATAATATTATATTGCTTTGAATTATTATTGTTTCTTTGTATGAATTGTGTGCACTTAAAAAGAATGAAAAATAATTTTTGTTTGATTTCCACTTGAATAAGAAGCTTAATTTCGAAAGTAGTTTTAAAAGCAACAAAAATGAAGTTTGGAATTACATTTTAATAAGAATTACATTTTATGTTATTATGCAAATGAAAGGTAGCATAAGCATACCTACTGATATTATTAAATAGAATAAAAGTTGATTTTTTTTTTATTCTGTATACCATCGTAAACAATTAAATTTTGTTAAAAAAAAATCAAGACATTATCAGTTTAACAGAATCACGCTCAGTACTGGTATCATTATCTTTATAATTGCATACGGTAGTAATGATTGATAGAACATATTCGGTAAACGGCTAATGTCAGAAATTAGATTTAAAAACAAGCTGCGTTCATACAGAAATGATTTTATTTTTATTTTAAATACAATACGTTTGAATTTATTTAAATATCCTTCCCCCCCCCCTTTTTTTATTTATTTTACACGAAATTAGTCTGGTAATAACTTTGCATCAAATAACTAAAATCACTTTTAGATGTACTCAGCATAATCTCTATGCACACAATTTTTAAAAAATTTTATTTCATTTTATTCTATTTTATATCATGTCTTGCATTTAAAACTGTACTGCTAAACCATATTTAAATCAAATACTAGTTAGAGCGCGCACAGAAAACGAGACAAAAAAATCGTTTGCTTAAAAGAAGATTACATGAAGAACGATTTATCATGAAATAAAATAATAAAATAATTCCTTTACAAAACATAAGATAACAAATTAAGAACAAATATAATTACAACAGATGAATTTTTAAAATAAGAGTAAAATTAGAGTAATAGAATTACATTCTAATTCAAGGCTAGACCGAGTTGCATGATTTTAATAAAATGAAATTGAAAAATTAGATTGTCTTCTCATTAAAATTTTGTAACTCGCTTTTATTCTAAATGCATTTTCAGCAAAGAATTTGATTTGTTTGTAGAAGTTAGCCCAGATTAAATCGTCACCTACCTGTAAATCTGTCATGATATAGAAAAAACTAAACTATCTCATTAAAATATTACAATGAAATACAGTGCAGGTAAATTCCAGAACTTTTTATATCAAAATATGCAAATATATCTTTTGAAACGGAAGAAAATGCAATTTGTCACTTAACAAGCAACGCCACCAATCACAATATTTTGAAATTTAATTTTTCGCAACCAATAATGAATATTTCTGAATTTTTATTCACGTCTGTTTGGAACATGCGGTCTCATGTTTATATCAGATGACAAAAAAATTCAGAAATATCCGTTAATGGTTGCGAAAAATTGAGTATTTTCTTCCTCTTTGAAATTTTAAAAGATTGAGATAGGTTCTGTTGCTTGTTAGACGACAAATTACTACACTTGCGATGCATAAGATAACACATTTTATAAAATTCAGCTTCTGACTGAACACTTGAAAATAAATGGAATGTCGTATTATTTTAAACTTAATTTATCGCTGACAATAAAAAAAATAAGAAAGTTAAATGAAAAGTAAAATGGCACAGCGCAGTACAGATAAATAAATCATTAAAATTAAATAAAAATAATGTAAAATTAAATCATTAATTTTACACGTTGTAAGAACAAAGCACAGACAGAAGCTGATGATAGATAATGTTCCCGCCGATAGAACTGGTCGAAAGTTTGATACAGATCTATAATTTTAGTGTAAAGATCACTCGCAAAATTTCATTCATTAAGCTTGCTTCGCTTCTATTTTTGACGCATGGATTGATCGATATTCTACCGTTTGATAGATTTCTCACCAAATTTGAAACAGATTTACAATTTTGATGTTTGCATCTACCATATGCAAAATTTCATGGATATGGTAGCTCTTCTGTTTAGCTTCGTAATACAATAAAGAAAAATCGATAATGTTATTCGGGCCCCTTTCCTTAGACCGATTGGGACCAAAATTTGTTACAATTCTGCAATTTTGGTTTCAAGGCCACACACCAAATTTCACTAATCTTACTAGTTGTATTATCGTGTCTACATAGGGGAGAGTGGGAGTGGGGTAAAACCGGGTACTCTTGATTCTGGCGCTATTATTTTTCCTATCTTGCAAGCAGATACTGAATCACACTTTACTAATAAAAAAAAGGAACAGTCATAGTGGCGTGTTGTATTTACTGATTCTGTGAAGGTTTATTTGTTTTAAGAAGTCAACTCTCGAATGTTCCTTTAATTTTAAACTATCCTCACTTAAAAGCAGTAATAATTATAAAAACTATATTTATTCCAGCTTATTATACGTTTACTAAGGATTTATATCCTATCATACAATAAGGATTTACTCCAATAATTGCACGGTTATATTTCGTTTTTCATAACCTCTGCACTCGGGGTAAAACCGGGTGTTCCAAGTGACGTAAGACCGAGGCCAGTATTGATGATTTCTGCGATTAAGACGATAAAAACACATCAGAGGCTGATTGTTTATATTTTAATGATGTATTTTCTAATTTAAATAAATGAGAATGGTTAATTCAATGTAAAAACTGTCTTAGCTGTACCCACGAAAGTTGCGGTGGCGCGGAGGGAGAAGGCAACTGGCTTTACATGCGAATTTTGTAACGAATATTCTTAAATTGTCATATAAAATAAAATGTATTGCAACTTTTGCACGGAAAATCGAGTTTTCCTAATTTTCCATACCGTTAACATGTGTACCCGGTTTTACCCCAGTAGTAATCGGGTAGTTTGACTTTTTTTTTTATAAAAAAATCATTGATAAAAAAAGTAATGTAACCGTGAGTTTTCTGGAAAGATACTCCGATCAGCAATGAATATTTTAATAAAACTTGACAAGCTCTAAGTCGAATATTTTAGCTCTAACAGGCCTTCGAACCTTAGCTACTCGGTTATACCGAATCTATACACGAATGAAAAAAGTAATGAAACTGTGAGTTTTCTGGAAAGATATATTGTACTCCGATCAACAATGAATATTTTAATAAAACTTGACAAGCTCCAAGTCGAATATTTTAGCTCCAACAGGCCTTCGAACCTTAACTACTCGTTCTTACCCCATCTACACACGAATAAAAAAAGTAATGAAACTGTGAGTTTTCTGGAAAGATATATTGTACTCCGATCAACAATGAATATTTTAATAAAACTTGACAAGCTCTAAGTCGAATATTTTAGCTCCAACAGGCCTTCGGACGTTAGTTACTCGGTTATACCCCATCTACACACGAATAGCAATACCGGCAGACAGTCAACCAGATTTTCAATATTGGATTTGATCCAAAATTTAATACAATTCTGGTAATGAAATCATTTGCCAAATTTCACCCATCTAGCTTTCTTCGTTTGTGAGTTATCGTGTTGACATGCATACAGACAGTTTCCTCTTTGACGTATTTCGTCAAAATTTGATATTTATGTACCATTTAAGTTTCAAGACCACATGCCAAATTTTGTCTGTCTAGCTCTTTCCACGTTTTGAATTACCTTATTCACAGACAGATGTAATTCTCAATATTCTTATTTTCGACTCAGGAAAAACGTGTAGAATGGTCAAAATGTGGGGTATCGAATTTTTTTGACGATAACCATACTTTAACTTTGTATGCGAAAAAGTAAGAAACATTAGTGTCAAATTCTTAGTAAATAAGGTAATTGCAGGCACCTCAAGACTTATTCATTACCACCATTTAGAATATTTCATTTCACACAGCCAAATGTATGTTTGACCATACGTTATAAGTGACATTCTTGTTTGCAAGTATAAGGAAAAGTCGAACTAGAAAGTCAGGGCCAGATTTAGATATTTCAACTGCCTAGGCCGAAGCATATTCTGCGCTCTCCTCTCAAAAAAGTTAATATATATATTTCAGTTTAATATGCAATAGTTTATTTTATTTTATTTATTTATTTTTGAAACATATAAGCACTTAATACAATCTCTATAATCTTCAAAACACGTTAACTTTTTTATTCAAAATTACATAACTTAAGAAATAATATTAACACCAATAAAAATATTTTATCGAATTTCTTGAAATCATCTAAAATACCTCTGAAACTTCTTTGTTCCCGCTATTGCCTTGAATAGGCTTGAAGGGTCATTAAAATGTGGACAGATTTTATTAAATCTATTTCAATGCAGATAAAAATGCAAAGGGTCCACAGAAGAATGAAAATCTATCGCTTAATATATTTAATGTAACGACTGTAAATTAAAAAGAAAGACAACATTTTAGATGGCATTTTCAAAATAGTGCTGAAGAGTTTTAAATATTTGGTTGCTATTTCTTCTGCACATGCGCCCCCGGACGGCTGCGCCCTAGGCCATGGCCTAGGATGGCCCTGTGGGAAATCTGGCCCTGGGGAAAGTCATGCGATTTTTTCTATCGTTTCGTCAACTCGGATTTTCGCCAAACCTAACGAACTCTGGTCTCCTTGACACCAGCCAGAATATTCATTATTTCGTCACACAATCAAAAAACATGTCAGAAAGCGCCTTCACCTCCTGTGAAAGTCACTGGATCTATTTGGGGCCTCATAGAGGCAAGAAATAAGGCCATTCGACACTGTGTCGAAATCAACGGGCCTCAAAGCAAGTGGTACTAGAAATATGTTCATGATGCAATAGACGTTAACATTCCTTCAAGCGTCTGCTCCTTCTGATTTCGAAGTCCGAAAATTTACTTTCATCTAAGGAGTGGGAATATTTTCAGCGACAACATGAAATCAAGAATTTTTTCGTCTTTAGTGTTATGTTGATTTTTTAGAAGCATTAACAGATACGAATATAAAAGTGAATAACATATCTTAAAATTTAAGGACATTTTTACTTTTTCGTATACGAAGAGAAAGTATTGCAATCGTCAAAAAATTCGAACTCGAAATTTTGATGAATCTCCACGTTATCCTTATCATCCCTGAGTTCGATAAACACAATTTCGGAATTATGTCTGTCTGTTTGTTTGCCTGTGAACACGATAACTCAAAAACGGTTAGAGCTTGTTAATTAGACTAAAGACCTTAATTTTTTTAAATTTGGTCAAATATTTCCGGAGCAGAACGAAAGGTCAATTTCGAACGCAGAAAATTCACTTTTCGTTTCGAAATAATTTCGTTAGTGACAAAATATTACATAAATATTAATAAAACATCTTCGTTAAAAATTACTAAACCTTAACTACTGAACAGTAATAAAATTTTATTGTTGTCAGTGCTAGAATTTTTTTTTAAGAATTTGGCAAAACGTTCTAATTTTCGTTTACAAACACATTTTCAAACATTACTTTACGGAATTCCATCAATTTCGAAAGAGAAATAAGAAATTAATTTGGATGACATGGCAAAATTTTTCCTCTTGCATTATTTCTTTAAATTGCACTTTCTTACTTTTTAAGATATTTTTAGTAGATAAGAAATAGCTTACTATATTTATAATCTTCACTAACAGTCGTAAATTCCAATTGCATATTAAACCGGAAGAAATTCCCTTTCTTTTTTAACATTATTCTCAACTGACAGAATAAAATTTTATCTGCAAATTTATTTATTAATCGTGGCAGATTAATAAAATAAATTTACAGTCTTAAAAGTGAATTGATTTTTAAAATGAATATTAGATTTATCATGCGAAAATTTAAAAAAAAAATACAAAGTTTCATTCAATCGATTTTTGTAATTTCCAAGCAAAAGAGGAAACGAGATTCTTTTCTAATTCAGTAGTTTTGAAGCGGATCTACGATTTAATAAATGTGTTATTGGATGCATCTGGTAAAACCAAGAATTTAGTTGGGATTTAAAGATTTATTTTGGTTAGATTCAAGTCCCGTTCTGAAGGAACTATTTGGGACAGATCTCGTAATTTCGAACCATGTTCAGATAACGAGAACGACAAATGAGCCAACGGCATTAAAATAACTCAAGTTGTTTAGCACTTTTGTTTTAGTATGTAGTGAAAGGGTAAGTTAAAATTCAAAGTTAGACCCCAACTTCGCGAATTTAATCTTACTCTTATTGTTATCAAAAGAAGTACAACTAGCTGCAATTAGGAACTAGCTTCCACTTTTTGGATTTTTGAATCACTATGAAAAATTGCACCTATATGTGCAAAATATGGAATCCAAAATCGAACTAACTACAGTGCATCGCACAACAGATTACTTAGAATGCAATACTTTATTTTGTGAAAATGGAGTAATATATTTTTTTCCCATGATACTTTGCGAAAACAGTTAGATCTCAAATGTTGGTTCCGTATTGCATCATTGCTTCCGGTTGTTTTAACCCGTTGCACTCTTATGTCGAGTCAGACTCGACATTCTGAATGATGCATCTTTTACATATTTTTGTTGGATAGCGCCTATTATCAAAACCATATAATAGTAAAACACACAGATTAAATTTTAGGAATTGAAATAAATCAATAACAGTACTTTTCAGCTTCCTAAACCGCTAAATCAACCCTTACACTCATACGTGTATATATGCATCTTATTATCTTTCGGAGTGCAAAGGGCTAACACAATAAAAATCACCCAATTATAGTATAAAATTAGATTTATATTTCACTTTTCATAGACATGTGTGTCATCTTAGCACAGTATTTCATTGTATCATTTTTTTAAAATTTTGTTGCTGCTGAATTCCTTCACAGAATATTAGTTGAAAAGTTAACTTTTCAACAATATCGTTTCCACGGGGTCTATTCTGGTACCCCCGGTTG
>BGPR01010137.1:0-53921 GCA_013235015.1 Araneus ventricosus
TGAAGTTGCTTGAAAGCAGTGAGGTGTCGACTCTAAGAAAATAGTGATTGTCTGTCAAAAAGTGGCAAACGAATATGGAACAATCACAAACAGATGTAATTTTCTTCCTTTCTGTCTTGTCAATCTTTACCCAGTGTTTCTCTCTTCCCTTTGGACCTTTAGATTCACTCACACACAAAAAAAAACATGTTCAAATTAAGGCAGAAGTTTTTGAGGCCTCTCCAACTACTTATTTGTGTGATAGATTCTTTATACTTCATTTTACCTTAAAAACAGGCCGGGGACCATTTTCAAAAAGTAGAATCAGAGATGGGAGAACAAGCGGCAACTGTAGACTTACTGTTCCCAAGTTTATAGATGAAATGCGACATCAGCTCTCTCAAAAAATTAAAATTTAATAAACTAATGTCCATTTAAAAAAACATATCTTGTAATCTTTTTTTGTATATTTAAATTTCTTATAATAAGGTATTTAATGTTTAATTCTTCAAAAATAGGAAATCGGTTTAAAACATTGCATTGATTTATATATATATATATGTAACATCTTGATTAAAGGTGAAATGTCGAATATCTGAGTCAAGGAAACAACGTTAGTTGAGTCAATCTTCTTTTAGTCAGTCATTGAGGATATTTCTTCATGGTAAAAGGATTCAGTTCTTACTTAGCTCCATGACCAGAAATTCAGAGTTAACGCGCGAAGCAGCGCGACGTTGTTATTCGTTTACATATTGGAGTGAAAAAAGGGCAGATAGGAATGCGCAGAACGCTTAAGTACCCAGAGAAGGGAATTTTCCCGGAACGACTCGTGACTCAAAAAGAAAGTTGTAGTGCGCTTATTACGATAGAAGTAGAAGTAATTAAAATGAGGTGTCGTTAAAAGTGATTTAAGAATTAAGAATGTTAAAAAATTAAAATATCATATATATATATGTTTACTGCATTTATTGTTCTTAGAAACATCAATAATTTCAACTTTAAATTTTGTGTGTCCTCGAAATCGGGATTTTGTAATGATTAAGTGAAAGATCATGAATCATTAATTTAAAAAAAAACAATAATCGTTGAAGGAAATTGTGTAATGTTAAGCGCTTCGCTTTTACTTTTTCAGAAATATCTTTATTAGTTTCCCTTTTCTATTAATAATTTTAAAAAATAGCTTCTTTTAGGTTCAATTAAAAAACATGACACAAAAAGGCACGAGCATTGCAATAGATGTAATTTCCCACTAAAATGTTGAGTGCCTTTTCTTTATTGCATTGTTTTAATGCCCCATGCCGATTGAATCTGACGAAAACAATTTTGCTACTTCTTTTTCTCAGCTTTATGGCATTCTACTGCTACTTTCAACGCGTGCTGTGCTTACTGCGTTGCTCTATAAAATAAGAAAACATCGGAAAAATGTACACAATGAAAGAAGAGAAATGTTTTGATGCTTTCTTTAGATATTTATCTGGCTGGATCTCCACCGGATCAAGCCAGTATATTTTGCGTAATTTCTCAGTCTTTACTTGCATGAATGTCCTTGAATAAAATGCCCTTGAAATTGATGAGATAAATAACTGACAATAATTTATTACAGTTAGATAAGGAACTTTATCTTTCTATCGCATTATTATATGGTATCTTAAATAATGAAAATTCGTGACGTTATTGGGTTATCTAAATTCAAATGTTTCCTCTCTAATATGTGGGTCCCGCCCCTAGAACTCAAAGAAAATTGAAAATATTAACGCAGTAAATCGACGCAAAGCAGTTTCCTTACTCAAGTTAAAATAAGATACACATAAAAACTTCTGTCCAATAAGGCTGTTTAATCCTTTGCGGCGCAGTGTGCCAGCTGATGACACACCTAATTTAACTCACTTTTCAACCGTTAAATTCAACTATAAATGGAAAATAATAGGTTTAGGATAGGGCTAATAGTACTCCTTTTAGAATGTATATAGCAGCCTTATGAAATTTCGTTTCGGAATAGGAATTATTAGAGATAAAGTCTGGGAAAATTCCTTAACTCAGCAATAAGAATTTTTCAGTTCTGGACGTTTACAATTTTAGCAAATTAACTCAAAAATTTTCCTGCAATATTCTTGAAGTTTTAATTTATGATTTTCTGTAAAATTCAACATATTTTTTGAGTGTATCAAGGTGGCTGTATCTAAGGGTTTCTCATATGTAGGGGTGAGCCCAAAGGAAGACGACCCCCGGAATGAAGTAAGTTTTTTAAAAAAATTGAATATTCTATGTCTAGACAATAAACTAAACCCATTCATGGTGTTTTTTTCATCATATTTCAAAAAATTTAATGCCTTGCGCCGCAAACTGTAACTTTTCAAAAGAAGGGGGAAAATCTCGAATACAAAGCAACGAATAAGTCACAGAATATGTTTCTTGAAATAATCAAATAAATATGCGTTTCACGTCTTAACAGCACTGCCGTAAAACTATACAAAATGTAACAGGAAGGGGTAACTTTAAGGCCTTAGCACACCAAAGAATCTTCCCAGAGCGAGTGCGACATTCTTTGTCCTCTTTTACCTTGAGAGGATGAACCGGCATACAGTAATGTTACAATCTGACAGTCTTTTCAAACTCGGTCAGTTTTTTAAAACTGTACTGAAAATACTCGACCTTTATTTAGGCGGTCGAAAACCGGTTTCGGAGAACATGAAATCTCACTCGCTCTAGAAAGACTGGTCATGTGCTAAAACCTTTAAGGAGTGACAGACGTATCCACAAAAGAGTAGGGAGGATATAAATGACCGAATCGCGTCTTGAGGGCGAAGACGCGATTCGGAGATGAAATATCAGTGCCTTTATTTCAGCTTTCAAAGTCGAATTTGGCTGGGAAGAAGGCCCGAAAAATATTACTTAGACCCTCGTGTCTTTTTACAGTACCTACATGGTCGGAAGCCAAGTGATTTATCGCTAGAGAACGTATGCTACCTGAATATTCAGTTACCGAATTGATGGTTTGGTAGCGATGGACCCATGCTTAGACCCTGTACACAGGGAGAACTGCTCTCCAGCAAGGAAAAACAAAGGGACAGTGGCGAGTTGTGGTCCCTTCCGTATTTTCACTGGCCATTGTCATAAAGGTCAGCAAATGCCTATGTCCTTGACTTCAGATTGTTAGATTGGTGACTGGATTTTATTGGAATCACGTGGCCTCTTTTTGCAGCCAGCGATTGTCTCTGTATAAACAGGGTCTTCTCTCAGATATCTATGCATCTCCTGTTTCAATTTCTTTCGGTGGGGACATCTTAAAATCCTTGTTTACAAAGCACTTTGTGACTAGTAAGAAGAAGCTGGTGCAGAATGCCGGGTATCTTCCAAAGTACACATCCATCACCTTGTCGCTGTTGTAATACTTATATTACAATTGGTGGTCCTGCATTTGAACAATTATGGAAAATTTCAAACGTTATTTCTTGCAAATATCCTTGGTTAACATGATCTTTCGCAATGGCGTAGCGACCTTGGTGTTACCTCTCTTAAGTAAGAGGATATATGTGGCCCGGGCACCATAGAGACAAAATTTCAGTGTGTTTAGATCACTTTTTAATGCTAAATGTGACGAGAGAGCGAAAAAATCAAATTATGCCCAGAGCACCACTTACCCTCACCACACCTCTGACCTTTCGCTTTCCGTGTTCTTCGTACTTACAAAGTTTTCTCGTTCACATTTCAAGTTCCATCACGGATTTTAAAAACTGTCACGTTTATCGCATCCTGTTTTAACTTAAAATTGTTACTGTCGTTCCTGCCAGACTTCGTATTAAATGCATCGTATTTATTTTTAAAATGAATGTAGACGAATTCTTAGAAGTACCGCCATAAAAAATGCTACATCAATAGACTAACTATCAAACTGAGAAGAAAATATATACAACAGAGTACAAGATAATTGTATCAAAGATAAAATAAATTCATTAATCGACGAGACAACTTACGGTTGAAAAGTCAGGAGTTAGCATGACGGTCTCGAAAATTATATTATATGTGGGAAAACACTCAATTACAGAACTTTACAACAGCAGTGATTTACCAAGAAAAGACACCTTGCGCACCTGAATGCTAAGAACAGAAGGCATACAATCAGGAATGGCGCTTGAGTTTGCCCGACTGTGGGGGGGGGAGCGATCATTATTTATCAACTACAGTTAAATACTCCGTACAAAAATTTCCCCCTACGGGGTAGCCCTGGCCCCCCGGTCACCCCTCTGGCGCCACCCCTGCATAGCTCATTTATTCACGATTTCCAACCTGTTACATCAGGAAACATGTCGCAAATGAATAAACAGTTAAATCGGTGACAATCTCAAAAGTGTTACAAAACAGGCTAGGGTTGTACGATTTATAGCGAAATTTTTCCCGTTTAGCCTTATTTCGGGTACCACTTAACCATTGTTCCCATACCTATTGTTTCTAATGTGTATGAAATAAAATGGATGGAAGTTGATGGATTTTGGAAGTTTAATGGCGTGTAGGGTCTTAGCCCAGTGATACTGCGGTATGATTAGATATCACAAGACATAGCAATACAGGATATTAATTTTAATTAAGACTTCTTGGTTAATGAACTTTTTACAAGAATGTACAAAACTAATATCATTCAAAACATCTGCCTAACTCGGTATGAGGTAGCGAAAGTCAGAGTCAAAAAGTTCAAAACTGGATTCAATCGCAGTTTTATGTGTGAGTCTACTCGTAAGAAAACTGATAAAGTTCAGTCAAGTTCAACTCAGGGCGAATTCAAAGTCCGATGGCCGGAAATAGAAATTTGAGGGATTCTTCCGCTCAAACGTTGATTTAACTTCCAAAAAGTTATGTGGCTTACCGAGGTGGGTAATTTGAAGTGAGGTATTGCGCGCTCACTTTCGAGAATAATTCCGAAGAATTCGAAGATGCTTTCAAGCTCTCTAAGAGCTTATTCAGCCAAGGGTTGGCTATCGGTTTCCACGGGACTAGGCGCCCGTACAAGTACAGAATCTCGAGCTGAGACCTGACTTCAAAAATCACCGATCGCGAGAATCGAGATTCGAATCGGAATCAGGCTCCGAATTCAATCTCGTCTCAATCTCCTCTTCTCGAGTCTCGGGTCTCCGAGTCCCCGAATCCTCCTCTCGTCTACCAAATTCCAACTTAAAAACCCCTTTGACCATGCCCTCTGAGGCGTGGCTGAAAGGTTAAGTCTCTATGATTTGTCGGAGTGACGAACAATTTAACCAACCACAAACATGGGCTCCCCTTCCCGTTTCATCATTGGAAAGAGCCACAACGTAATGAGTTCTTTTTGACGGTCAACTTGGGTGATCTTCCAACGGTCACTCGGCACGGTCCCTTCAAACCATCCGGGTTATGTAATACAGGGTCGTTTTCACGACATCGCGGCTTCCTTTCTCTTCTCGCTTTCGGCGAGTTCGTGGGGGGTCTGGTCTCCTGGGAATTTGCGGGCTCCAGAGACCCCACAGGCGCAAGCACAAATTTTAACATTTTGCGCAAAGCGCTTAGTTAAAATCGACAGCACAACTTGTTATAAAATTGCGCAAATTAAAATTTGACCAGCTGGAGTTTTCTCCCCTCAACTTTCACAATATGACACATTTCATGTTTAGCCTTGCCGTACAGTAAATGAATCGAGTATTCTTTTTGGAACAGTACATCCTCCCATTGACTGATTGTGTCCAAAATTCTCCCTGATTTGTAATTTTGTTGTAAGGATCACATACTACCTAGTCTGCTGCGCTTTTAAGTTATCAAGCCATCAGCCAGTCAGCCCGATGAAGGATTTGGTCCAAAATTTGATGCACATTTATAATTCTGGTGATTTACACCATATGCCATATTTCATCCATCTAGCTCGCAGTGTTTGTGTTATCGTATTAACAGACAAACAGAAGTGCTTCCAAAAAATGTTTTTCGGATTCAAAGAGGTCTAAAATGTGGGGATTCGTCAAAGTCTCGAGGTCAAATTTTTTTAACAATTACAATACTTTCTCTTTCTATGTTACGTGTACAAGAAGATGAAAATTCCACAGCTAGATAAACCACATCAATAATAAAATAGGGTCATTTCGTGTTATCGTGATGCACTCCAAATACGCAACGCCAATTTAATCCGCTAATTCCACTGCTCATCTTGTAGGGAGGAAAGGACGTGATGTCACAACAAAATGCAAGACATCCAGTTAGATGCTAGATTACATTTATCACGTGGCTGTGATGTCACATGTATTGAGTCCACTAAATATAGCAGGCACTGTATAAAAATACTTAATTTAGTTTAGTTTAATTATATTAACACCCCGTTTTGAAGCAACACTTGGCTAATTTGGGACGGACCTCGTAATTTTGAACCGCAGTCAGATGACGAAGACGACACCTGGGCTGGCACCCCCTCTCCAAACTTCCGCACCACACCAGCTGGCCCTAAGTATGATTTAATGTGCAACGGGCCCGCATACCTGTATTAAGATATTATTTCATGATATATATTTCTCAAATGAAAGGGTAGTAAGAGATGGGAATGGGAAATTTCTTGAAGGGTAAACAACGAAGATATTTAAAGACAACATAGCAGTGCACAACAAAAGCTGTAATAAATATTTTGTGTCTTACACTTAATTTTTCACAATTTCTATATACTATGCATAAATATAATCAACTTTAGACAAAATTGCATCGTACCAAAAATACGAGGAAGAAGGTTCTAAACCTTGAAACGGAATTCGGAACAAGGTTTCCAGATTTGAAATCTTAGGAAGTTTTTCCTTGTTTTCTAGATTTTCGCGATGATTTGTTTCGTAATCAGTACCTATTCGTACGCACACGAAGATAATTTAAGAGTCTCATAATTCATTCATAAAAAATAAGAGATATTCTATCAAATAATTTGTATGTTTGACGATAGTTCTTTTCCTCATTTTACACTTTTATTCTTCTTCCTTAAAAATCCGTCTAACGTCAAATGGATTTTCATCTTTCCTTGAGTAAGAAATTATCGTATCACGACCAGGGCCGCCGATAAAGGGAGGGGGGGGGGGGACCGGGGGAAAAAACTGGGGGCCCGGGTCCAGGAAAGGGCCCTGCCTGCCCAAGATAAGTAAAATTACATATTTCTTATTGTCAAGGGGAAGTATTGGGTGTTTGGAGGGCCCGCATGCTAGTGCTTTGCCCCAGGGCACGGCTCGGTTCTAGGTGGCCCTGATCAAGACTTCCTATTCATGGCACTTATCTTTGAACTATCCTTTACCATTTGTGTGGCGCAGTTTAGCCAGAAATGGCTCTTGTGCCAAAAAACAAACAAACAAACAAACAAAACAAACTTTGAACTATCCTCCAAATCTGGATAATTTTTAAGGTGACCATTTTTTTTACATTGAAAAGAAGGGCACAAAAGGATTGAAGAAAAAAATATCGTGAATAAAAGAAACATTTTGTTCATTGCAACAAAGAAACAGAATACACCATAATATGATAAATGCATAATAAAAACATTTGTAGCATTTTGGATTGTAATTATGCTTACATACCTATTAATTATTATTTAAATGAGTACTTTTCCATAGACTGAATAATTTTTGTCAATGTATCATCTTTTAACAATTTATCGGAAGTATCTGAACAAGAAATTTCCTTCATGTTGAATTTTACGGCAAGAGCTGCAGCTGCAGTATCATTATTCAAACATGATTCGTTACTTCTTCAAAAATCATTACCACTTGAAAATACCCTTTCAATTGCTGCATTAGTTCCAGGTCAGTACAACGAAAGTTGAACAAAAATAAATAAATTTTCCCATGGAATATGTTCATTTTTAAAACTACTGAATAGAATACTTCCACCCATCTTTTATCAATTTCATCGTGTTTATTTGCTCATTCTATTAACTTTTTAGAAATTAAATATATATTCAGTCTTCTAGTTGCAAATATCGAAAAGGAGGACATGTAGGGGGACACTTTTCGAGGGAGGACAGAATTTAACCAGCGGGAGTGTTCTCCCCTAAACTTTCTCGTATACTTCCCCAAAAAGGTGCCGTTTTCCCTTCCCCCGCGTGGCTAAAAAGAATTCGAACCTACTGTTACCCAGAATCCAATGACTATCAGAAGGTTTTTCATTATAGCGATTGAAAAATATCTAGGTAAAGAATCAAATTCAAAGAGATGTGTACCGATTTTCCGCTCTTGCCGTCTCAAGGACAAACTGACATAATTCGCTCCTTTCGCGTGCACAGAAGATTGCTTCCAGTACGCATGTGCGTGGAGATAACGGATTGGTTTCAAAAGTAAATTATACAGACCGACAGACAGTCAACCCTTTGACGGATTTGGCCCAAAATTTTATACGGACCTGCATTCATGATGATAAAACTGTGTACCAAATTTTATCCATCTAGCTATTCAAGTTTTTGAGTTATAGTGTTCGCATGAGAGCGAACAGACAGGCAGGCAGACTTCCCGTAGACGGATTTTGTCCAAAATTTGAAAGAAACCTGCAAATTATGTGTAAAGATCACATACAAAATTTCATCCCCGTAGCTCTAATAGTTTTCGAGTTATCGTGTTCAAAGACAGACAGACACACAGACATAATTCCAAAATTGTGTTTTTCGGACTCAGGGAAGTCTAAAACGTGGAGATTCGTCAAAATCTCAAGTTCGAATTTTTTGACGATTACAATACTTTCTCTTTGTATACCTGGTATACGAGAAAGTAACCAGAGGGAGTGGCCTCCCCGAAACTTTCTCGCGTACTAAAAGTAATGTGGGGTGTGTAAACACCCAGTGGGTAGGTAAATATTCTTGGGGTATTTACCCAAGGCCTGGTTATTTTGAGAAAAAAAATTATGAATGGTGATTTGCAATGAAACATATCAAATTCATGAATTCCTGAAACTTAATAGTTTGCAAAAAAGAATTGCGTATGTTCTCAATTTTTATGCGCGCTGAGGTACCAGAACTTTATTTAACGTTTTTGACTACGAAATCTTACTGCTGATATCATGCAAGATTTCGCCATACCTTCCATCTGTAGAATGTCAGAATGAACTTTCGATTCAGGGGTTGCCATAATTTCCGAAGTGCGGATCGTTACAATTTCCTTCGTAGACTGCCAAGGTCAAACGCCAACCATACTAACTTTAGTAAATTATGCGAAACGCTCGCCAACACACAGTCCCAATGTGCATTTTGAACTAAATATGCAATTTGAACACCTGTTTTTTAACCGATTTGAACGAAATTTGGGCACAGATCTATAACACTGCGCTGCAAAAAAATTTTTTTTTCTCGAGCCCCGACACCATTCCTGCAAATTCTTATGTAAAATGACCCACTGAATCCGAATATGACGCCCATTTTGCCCCATCACCCACCGTTTTCTCGGGACGCCCCCCCCCCCCCCATTTTTATCACTGTCCGGTAATTTTATAGCCATGAATTTGATTTGGAGGGGGAAAACAACTATTTTAACCGTTAAATATCTTCTGAGAGGCTACAGAGGTGAAAAGTTCTAAAATATGAACATTTGTAGCAAGGGGGGCGGGATTTGGGAGGGATTTGTCCCCTTAAATTTTAAAAAATCAATAAAAATTACCTGTTTTTCTGGTTTATTTTCGCAATTTTTTCACTTATTTTATACATATTCCAGCTTCCAGCCACCCCTTTTCCTCACCCAAACGCCCCACATAATAAAAATATATTGCAACAATTTTGGCTGAAAACGGGTAAGGGGGAGAGGTCCCGAAGCCCTCACAAGAAAGTTTGGAAGATTCTCTGTACAACGTTGCCGCTCTTTATTTTTATCACTGTTATGTAATTTTATGGCCATGAATTTGATTTGGAGGGGGGAAAGGATTATATTAACACAAAAAATTTAAAAATAAAAATATAATATATAATCAATAATAATAGATAATATAATATAAAATATAATAAATGTAATTTATAATATAGTACCTTCATCTAGAACCAGGAAAATTCCTTCCTTGATTTTATACTCAATAAGACGAGGAAATTTAGTTTTCAAAAAGTTAAATCCATCACCTGTCTTATCCATTGCTTTCACAAAATGTTTGCTTAATCCGAGTTTGATGTGCAAAAGCGACAACGTTGTACAGTGAAACTTCCAAACTTTATTTTTATACATTAATTTTATTTATTATATATTATATTTTTATTTTTAAATTTAAGTGTTAAAATAATCCTTTCCCCCTTCCAAATCAAATTCATAGCCGAAAAATTACATAACAGTGATAAAAAATAAAGAGCGGCAACGTTGTACAGTGAATCTTCCAAACTTTCTTGTGAGGGCTTCGGGACCTCTCCCCCTTACCCGTTTTCAGCCAAAATTGTTGCTATATATTTTTATTATATGGGGTGTTTGGGTGAGGAAAAGGGAGGGCTGGAAGCTGGTATATGTAGAAAATAAGTGAAAAAAAAATTGCAAAAGCAAACCAGAAAAACCGGTCATTTTTATTGATTTTTTTTTAATTTAAGGGGGGAAATCCAAATCCCCCCCCTTGTTAGAAATGTTCATATCTAAGAACTTTTCACCTCTGTAGCCCCTCAGAAGACATTTAACGGTTAAAATAATCGTTTTCCCCCTCCAAATCAAATTAATGGCCATAAAATTACCGGACAGTGATAAAAATAGGGGGGGGGGGCGGCCCGAGGAAACGGTGGGTAATGGGGCAAAATGGGGGTCATATTCGGATTCAGGGGGTCATTTTACATAAGAATTTGCAGGAATGGTGTCGGGGCTGATTTTCATGCAGCGCAGTGTAACTAATGTTCGCATACGTGATACCAAGTTTTATTTATCTAAGTCAAAGGGCTTATGCGATATAATTTTTACAAGTATGCGATTATACAGACCGACAGACAGTCAACCCTTTGACGGATTTGGCCCAAAATTTTATACGGACCTACATTCATGACGATAAAACTCTGTACAAAATTTTATCCATCTAGCTATTCAAGTTTTTGAGTTATAGTGTTCGCATGACTTCGGACATACAGACTTTCCGTTGACGGATTTTGTCCAAAATTTGAAAGAAACCTACAAATTATGTTTAAAGACCACATACCAAATTTCGTCCCTCTAGCTCTAATAGTTTTCGAGGTATCGTGTTCACAGACAGACAGACACACAGACATGATTCCAAAATTGTGTTTTTCGGACTCGGGGGAGGTCTAAAATGTGGAGATTCGTCAAAATCTCGAGTTCGAATTTTTTGACGATTACAATATTTTCTCTTTGTACACTTCGTATACGAGAAAGTAAAAAAGGAGGACTTATAATTTTGTTAGAACTCCTTTTTAAACTCCTGCAAGAGAGGTAAAATTGTTTTGAGAAAACTCTTGGAAGGTTCTTTTTGCTCTCATTATCGTTTTTATCACTTACTTCTTTTTTCTAAATCTGCACATTTTGTTGAAATATTTTCTTCGTAATTTTTCTCCAAAACACTAACACGCAATCATGAAAATTAACATTTTAAAACAACCAATGAAAAGAAATAAGAATTTAAAACTTTATAGTTCATGCTTTTTGGATTTATTTCCGCTTTCCCACGAAACAAGAAATATGACGCAGCTAAAAACAGATTTATTGTTTTCTGCCTTGTTTCAAAGCGCTCTGTATTGCTGCGTAGCTCTTCCTATCTATTACGTAGATCACGTATGTCATCCTTACGAAAAATTATATCTCGTTAGTTTCTGGACTGAAGAAATATTCGGAAGAAATTAAGAAGATGAATTTATTCATCCCTTTCTCTGATTGAACCATCTAGGAAATTAACAACTGAGAAAAATAATAATGATGATTTCAGGAATACATTGGGTGACCTTCAGATCTCTCAAATAAATAGATCGTACTTTCAGAAACGACCCATACCGTTTCTTTAGGCATAAACTTTTTATTCGCTCGTTGCACGATAATTTTTATACATATTTTCTCCGATTCATGTCTAAATGTTATTGCAATGCAACAATACGATAAAGCCCTTGGGTGACAGAAGAATGTGAACACGTCAGGATTTTCAGATTTTTTCGAATATCTCCCGAAAGGCTGGGTGGATTTTCTTTCAATTTCGACCATGTAAAGAAAAGGTTTGAGCTCACATTTTACAGTGAAGATTCTGTCACGTGGACACTTAGGTGACCGATCAGAAATTGATGAAGAAAATAATTACTGAGGCTCGACCCGTTTAACAGAAGGCTAAGCATGATTTGCAACTTTCAGCAATGACGTTGGTTAATGTAACCAAACGTTTACATGCATCTTCTTGAAAATAGCAAAAATATTTAAAAAAAAAAAAAAACAAATTTTCTCGCATGTTTTTTTGTTTATTGCATGCAGAGTTTTTGCAGAATATACGAAATTTACAGAATACTTGACAATGAGTTAGAGAAGCATTTTATTAAAATCTGAGGTAAATATATAGAATATTTGAGGAAATACGAGTATTTTTGGTATAAATTTTTTTTTACTGCGCATGTGCGAAACGTAGCGTAATTTTACTTTCATAACTTCAAAGGTGACTTTGCTAGGTGATACAACCTCTCTTGTCCCATGGAATTCCTCAAGCAGGATTTTATTAATTTTAATTCTGAAAATGAATACTTGGCACTAGCCGTGGATGTGCTATCTGGTTAGGCATTGATTTTAGTAATTCATTTATTTATTTTGCAGTTTTGGAGGATAGGACAAAAACATGGAAGTAGGAGGGACCCCTTTTGTTCCATAGAATTCCACATGTAGGATTTTATTAATTTTAATTTTGAAAATGAATGCTCGGCATTAGTTGTGGTTGCGTATCTTTCAGTGCATTCATTCTATTAATTCATTTATGAGCCAAGCGGACTTTATAAAACCTTTTGTACTTCGGACCGATGCTAGTAACTATGGCCCAGTTTTATTTTAACCGTACTTTTCACTTCCTGTGAGTTAGACATCGACGGTTAAAATAAAGTTGGGACATAGTTGAATGAAATTAAATTTATTGTTCTCACATCTGCCACATAGAATTATTCTGGATTAACTAAGATTGCATTACATTATACAACTCGCTAAACATGGCGAGATTTGTCCGTCCCCGTGAGAGGGAAAACCATCGTTCTCGCACGAACTGTCAAGAGACTCTGTCTATCTTCCTTTTGATAGCGAAAAGCTCTTGCAGCGCCATCCACCGACAGCAGGGCGAGACAAAATGTGATTGTCACATTTATTTATTTTGCAGCCCTGGAGGATTGGACTAGCAGTGTTTATGTACCTATATTATTGTAACACTTCGGGTAGTGGACGTAAAGTGGCACCCTAAGACAGAGGCCCTGGGCATTTTACCAGTCCTGACATCCATATTTATGTCACAGATCTCATATCATCTTCTGTAATTGATCAGATTTTCAAAATCTTAATTTTAGTAATTCTGACTTTACACCAGTTCATTGAAGTTTGGAGAGCTTCAATGAACTGGTGTAAAGTCAGACGTTGAAAAGATTGCTAAAAAATAAATAAATAAACGTACAGCTATATATAATGAAAATGATTTCGATAATTACTATGAAACTAAAATTGCAAAACAAAATGCGATATTAATCGATTTTGTCTAGAAATTTTGGTAAATGTAATGTTCGAATTATATTTAGAATCGTTTTATAACATAAATAAAAAAGCTTGCGTTGCAATTGATTTGCATGCTACTATTGCCCGAAGTATTAGAACTTGTCTGCCTCATCCAGTCGGCCAATCCTAAAACCTTGACCCGAAGGACTGTGAGATCCGATTCCGGTCTTGTGTTCGAGCTGTATCTAACCAATTCAATCCATTCAGTTAACTTCCGGCATTTGAAGGCTAATATAAACCAATATTGCAGTATTTCTCAACCTGAGGAGCACACACAGTTAGGAAGATGCAAGCGGGAGAGCGATGGATTAAAAAATAAATAAATGAAAAACAAATTATTCATACCAAAAGAAGGCATGATGCATTCTCTAAATTCAAAAATAAAATACTACCCATAAAATGCATAAATACATACATAAATGTAGATGAGAATTTAAGTCTTATTTTATCTCCTCTGCGAATTTAATCTGACACCGCACACCCAGATGGCAGCATGTAACGGCCCAAACGCCGTCGAAAAACAGTTGAAGAGAAAACTGAACGAAGTGCATTCCAGAACAAACCGAGACTACCAATTCTTCCTGCACAGTCGAGAGCGTTAGATCTGTGTCGCTGCCTGGAGCAAGATCCGAAGACGGGCGTGGCTGTATGTGGCTATGCGATGACTCTGTAACTGCTTTTCTTAAGCCTAAAGGCTCTTCATTTTCCCTCACTAATATCTTTAGTTCTAGATCAATAAGCAATTGCTAACTCTAAAATACAACGATTCCCTCTAACTTTTCTTTAATCTGTAAATATTTTCTTTGTAAATATAATTGTGTTTCAATAAATTGTGTTTGTTTAACAGAGAGCCTTTTCATTTTAGTTTTTATACCCCTAGCATACTGCCGAGTCTTTATCCCCCATTTCTACATAAAGTGTCATCTTATTACATAACACATCCATTAAGGTATTGTTATGTAATTTAATAACTTTCAGCTTTCAGAAATGGGCTCTTAAAGTGCCAGGATTAATTTGTTAATCCTGGCACTTTAAGAGCTCATTAATTAATTAACAAATTAATCCAGGATGGCACTGGATTAATTTGTTAATCCAGGGCCATCTTAACAAATTTGATCGTCCTGTAATTGTATAATTTGGTGCCCCATCAGAACCGTAACTAGGAATTTGAGCGCCTATTACTCAACGAAAATACCTACTTGATGTTGAGGAGCAAATTATGATATTAAGTATCAAAGTGCAGCTACTTACTTTTTGATTGATAATGTAGGCAACTTCTATTATATGCAAAGCTTAGGATTTTCTCCAGTGTTGTAGTGGGAAATTTTTCAGTGGGGGAACGTTAAAAATTCCAACATTTTATGTACATTTTTTTTTTCTTTTTTTGAAAATAACATGTAGAAATATTATAGAAACTTTTGTTTCTAACTGCATTTGATTTAAAATTCTCTAAATTATAACCACTTTAAAGTAAGGTTTCTCCCATTTAATTTAAATTCATAACATAATTTAACGCTAAATAAAAAAAAAAAAACAGTTATTACAAAATACAAACGTCATACATATGCATTCATTTTTATTCCATTTAGATTTTAAAGATATATTTACAAGAATTCAAGAAAAATGTTTTCGTTCATGTCGTCATCAATGCTTTCAGCAGGCGTATCATCTGCTGAACGGTGTTTTCGAAGCCATGTCCTTACGTACGGTTCTGGCTTCCATTTTCGGATGTTCGGACCGTTAAGTTTGATGAACATTAGGGATGAAACATTTGAAGTCGATGATCTCGTTCTTGTTGGTGTAACGAAAAGGGTGAGGATGTGGATCCTTGGCGGGTGGCTTTGGTATTTCGTGTCAAATATGCCTGCAGCAATAGCAAGAAATGATACTGCACACAGAACTTTTATTTTTTAACCAACTTTAAAAGAAGAATTTTTTTTTTTTTTACAGTACATGAAAATTTTACAATTAATAAAAAACTGCAAAATTGACGAAAAAATGGGATTTTATCGAAAAACCAGTGGCGGCACGTCGTCCCCCCGCGTAACTCCTCCACTACACCCCTGATTTTCTCACTGTCTTTGTGTGAACTGATATACATATTTATACAACATTACAAAATCGATAGCTGTCTAGTTAATAGCCCTAATCTTATTTTTACTTTTAACATGTTTAATATTATAATCAAATAATTTTTTGTGCAAAATTAACATAAAATCAGTATACTAGTACATTTTTAGGCGCCCCTGAGCTATAGCCTAATTAGCCCAATGAATAAGACGGCCTCGGATAAACCAGGATTTTTGACATGAAACTGGCTAAACCTTTGAAATCTGAAGAACGTTTTAATCTATGAACATTTTAAGAATTTTTAAAAATAAATATGAATTACCTACTGCATATAAAGAACCAAAGGCGGCCCGAGGGCCGGGCAACTGCCTGTGGTGCCAAAATCCTAGGTGGCGCCAAAGCGGGAACATGAAGGAGAGAAAAAAATTATTTTAATAGACATGAGAACTCCGAAAAAATGGCAAATAATATTCCTTTAGAATTGGCGGCCCCCTTCTCTTATTCTGAACTAGCAGTACGCTCACGGCGTTGCCCGCGAAATCAGGACTTCAGCAAAATGAAAAAATGTCATGAAAAAGTTTTGAAAACAAAATCAAAACAAAAGATACACATTATTGATTTTCCGCTTATTTTTTTCGCGATAATGACATTTTAACTGTAGAAAAACAGTACAGTGTATGCTAATCCAAAACAATATTAAAAAATTGTGAAGTGAAAATGAATATTATAAAGCAAATAAAATATGCGAGACATAAACACGTTAAGACACTGCTGAAAATAATAATCGAAGTCATTCATTTGAAGGTTATAACGTCACCTGAGCTCTGCACCGTCAGCCAATGAAATTGCCAGCAACGTTCCGGAGAAAGTGTCGCTGGAGGAAGCTCGCTAGAGAAAAATATCTTTCAACTGACCAGGAAACATTTAATAAAAAGAACAGGAAAAGATATTTTAACCGTTCTTGTTTTAAATCCGACAGAACCGTTCCAGTTTTAAGCTGAAAAAAATTGAAAATAATAGTGTTATTAGTACGTCGTATGCAGCAAGTTTAAAAACAAAAGTAAAATTTTGATGGCAAAACTGACTATTTTTTTAAAATTTCTGAAAATTCAGTAAATTATATAAGTTTGAAGCTCAAAACAAATTTCATTAGAAAGAAAATTGTTTGTTCTATCCGATGGTGTATCAATTTTTTTCGAACTAAAATCAGATACGATACTGAGAACAAAAATGTTTCAAAAAGCACAAAACATTAAATTAAAAAAATTCTAGATTAAATTTTAAAATTCGGGCTGCATTAAGTCACCTTTACGACTACGTGTGTGCCAAATTTCATGGCTGTGAGTGCGCTAGATTTGTCTGGACATCGCACGCACATACACACAAACATTGCCTTTTATATGTATAGATATAGATAATATCATCAAGACATGTGAGATGTATTAAATGCCTACTGCCACTGGCGGTTTTTTGCACAGGAGCTAGATGCGCTCGCTTCGCGCCTCGAGGAGCAGTGGCGTAACCTGGGGTGGGGCATGTAGGGCACGTGCCCTTGGCACAGTTGCCAGGGGATGCAAAATTAAGGAGTCAATTGGTTGTATTTAAAAGAAAAGTTGGCTTTTTTTAGTTCTTATTTCCCAAGATTCTTAAAAATTGAAATGGTTTCAACAAAGCGTGGGAAAATGTTAACGATACAGTCATTTTTACAACTCGGAAACCTCAAGCTGCGACAAAATAACAAATGATATTATGTTTCTGAGATTTCCTGACCAAAACCCTAAACACGAAATTAAAAGCTCGTTTAGAACTCGCACCCCACCGAGACACACATTTGTGTCTCGGTGGGGTGGTTTTTCTCTCTATTTTGAACATAGTTACGAATCAGTTATCACCGCAAGTTTTCTAATGGTTTCTCACAGTATGCTTGATTCATACTGACTGGATGGATAGCAGTTTCATCGGAAGTTGGTGATAAATGGTTCGTAAAAGTAACATTCCTATTTTCAATCAGCTTCCAGCAAAGAATAAGAATGGAAAATATACCTCCATTTTTTTGTGTAGTGTAAGAGCATTCCAGCAACTTTAAAAGACGTAAGTCCGCTATCTTTCCATTGTTTTTAACAATGAATATTTGTATAATTTGTATGATGAAAATGTGATAGTGTTTATTTTAAATTTCATGTCAAAAAACACACCTAGATACAGTTGTTCTGCCAAACACAAAAAATCACTCGTCCCGGGAGCCCCGGAAACAAGAGTACTGAGGGAGAGAAAGAAAAGACCGCATAAAGTTTTTGCAATTGGTGGTAAAAATTATCAGTCCGTATTGATGTTGAAATCAAGATAAATGAAAGCAATTTCTTTAATAATTAACGAGAACAAATACGTTAGAATTTCAATTCCTGCTGTATTGTGAAGTGTTTTCTTTCCTCTCTAAGTTACGCTATTGTCACCAATTAATTTTGCTTTTAACAAGCAAATTAAAATTTGTGTTGACTAAAAAATCTTTAAACTATCAATACTCAGCATAAAATAATTATTTGTTGTTGTTTCATGTCCCCTTGGCCCAAGATTAGACCAGGTCCATGACACCATGTCGCTCTAACAACTCCACAAGTCCTTTGCCCTCCCCACTCCACAGCTGCCTCGTAGAGGCGCCAATGCAGTCAATGATATGGGCAGGAGAAGCAGGACAGGAACAAGGGCAAGAAGAAAAAGTCTTTTCCTTATCGATGAATTTTAAGCTTTTAATGTGTCCACTACGCAACCTGGCCAATGCAGTCTGAGCGAATCTTGTGCCTACGAACTGTAGAGACAGACCAGGACGGTTCCCGGCATACCAATCATGTGTGGGAGGATTTCTCCAAGCAGAATTTGCTATAGCCTTGTGAATAGAATATATTTCGGACGTGAAGAGTTCGCTAGAGGATGCAGAAGGAAGAGCACTTCCCTCTTTCGCAAGCACGTCTGCCTCCTCATTGCCAAATACTCCAAAATAATTATTTAAATATGTAAATATGGCAGTCATTTTTTGTTTGTAACCCTCATGTTTAGCACATGTACAAACATTTTAGTACTAAAGTATTGTAATTATAAACACTTTTGCTTCAATAAAAGCTAGAAAGTTTAATTAATAACATTTCGGATACAATAAAGCCTTTAAAAATTTTCGGAGATAATGTATCCTTTTTTTATGCACATAAATAATGTGTACGAAAATAATAAGGAAGTGCAATTTTACATGTAATAGACAAGTTAATAAAGTTATAATTTAATCCATGCTTAAATCAGCATTTCTTCCCCTGCAATAGCGTATGCCCTAATTGCACGCAATAAATTTAACTTTGCCATAAGGTGCTATTTAAAACATTATTAAACTTTATTAGTGGTAAATTTTGATTAATATATTTAAAGATATGTATGAAATTATGTGATAAATTATATTATGAATATTATTAAATATATTTGTCACTAAGGTTTTTGTATGATTTTATCTATATTAGCAAAAGATTTACTTCAATGTTTAAAGATTTTATATTCTGTCTGAGGGAAAAAAGTAATGTATATGATTTTTTTCATTTTTATTTGTATGTATTTAGGTTTTTTTTCGATTGATTAAGAGATTTGTACACATTTTATATTATTTTTTAAATACAAGATAAATGGAATGCGCCTTTTATTTATATTTTTTTCTAATATATCAAAGTATCTTACAAAAAAACTTTGATTTTCTAATTTCATCCATATTTAAGGAATTTAAGCTAGAATGCACCAAATTTTCTGTGAAAATGTAATGTGTAAATCCTATCAACTCTAAAATGTCTTGTATGCCATTTTTTAAGTTTATTTGCACTTTTAATCCTTTCACTCCCCGGCATGAAGTTTCCGAAAAGAAAATGAGGATCACATTTCAAAAGAAAAAAGAGGGGGGGGGGCGCCGTCGCGGGATTTGGCCTGGGCGCCCTCCTATGTAGGTACGCCACTGACGAGGAGGGGGGCGCAGTGCTAAGCTGGCGGTTAATTTACGACATTGGTTAGGGACAGGGCTCTAAAAACAGCTTTGTGCATGTGACCTCATATTGTCAAAATTCGTCACTGCCCCCCCCCAAAAAAAACACACACCACCCACCAAACGTGGTCTCGTGGGAATGTATCCTCATTAGCACAAGATATTATACGGTTTCCTCACAATGTTGTTCGATATTTTGAATGCCGCACAATATCGCAAAAATATCGTTGCAGTATTCTAGAGCATTTTATCGCGATGTTAACTATATTTTCTGAAACTTCTTGGTGCCTTGTGGACAAATGTTGCGCTAAGAATGACCATGATTGATAGCTCTGAAAATTGTTCGAAAACTATCAACCTCCAAAATAGAACTAGCATCTTGTTCTTTCGGGCATTCTCAGAAAGTCGCCTACGCCCATAATCACAAACTCAGTTTAAATTATTCTACACTTTTTCTTAGTTATTCGTGTTATAAACATCAAATTAAAATTGTGATAACGTTATAACCTATAAAAGAATAAGTATTGTGTATTTTATTTCGCTAACATAACTGAGAAAAAGGAACATTAAGTTCGTTTTATATAGGAAGAGAAAGGGACGGATAGCAGAGGGAAAAAAAAAACCAAGATAAAGAAATTTATCAAAATAGAAAATATTAAACCTATAAAACGTCTGTCAACATGAGTTGAAGGCAGATTTTCAACTTTAGAAAATTTTTCGAACGGCAATATTATAAATTACAGTTCGAAATCAAAAAGTCCCTGTGAATGCAATTTTTTGTTTCTACTTCCACCTTTTTGATTTTGTACTAATCTTCTTAGCATCAGCATCGGTATTTTATGATTGGAAACACATGAACGAACAGTTATCAGCACATGAGAAAACCCCAAATCATATGAAAGCTTACCAGCATTGCGTGGAGTTCAGTAAAAGAATGAGATTAGGAAGGACTGCAAATTCTGAAAATCAGAAAAAAAAACCAAAATGAAGGTTGGGCATTGGAGAAAAGTGTTCAAACGTTTAGTATACGTGGTTGTATTTCCAAAAGCAAAAAATAGGAAAGAAAGATGCACTATGTGACAAAAAACAGTGGAAACTTTTTAAAACTACTTGCATTCATTGGAAAATTTTGCGTCGTTAGTGTTGACCATTTGACAAGAGCAACTTCTGATGAATCACATATTCATTACCGAGAAAAACCTATCAAAAATGAAATCATATGGCTACTTGGATCCAAAATCGAGGAAACAATTTTGAAGGAAGTTTCAAAGTGGGCATAATACTCCATAATTTTAGACTGCACACCGCTCTGAACTCACGTTGGGCCGATGGAATTTGTTATAAGATTTATATGGTGCATTACAGGTGCAGGACCTTGCATGGAAGAGCACTTTTCGGGATTCATTCCAATCGAACATTCACTAAATAATGCTTTAATGAGAAACTTTTAGTACAGCTGAAATAGCTCAAAAATTCACTGAAAAATATGTTTGACCAAAGTTATAATAATCGGGAAAATATGAAAGGAAAAAATCCTGAACATCAATCCTTGGGCATTTATGTTTTATATTCGCTAAACTTAGTTCTTATTGACGCTGTGGAATTCCTTAGCATTTTATAACAAATTTACAACGTCTTTGCATCCTAAACTCATCGTTTGGACAATCTTGAAGATACATGCACATAGTATAACAAGCCTGCATAGCAAGTTCATAATATTTTTAAATAAAATGCGGTCACTCTGCTGGAATTATCGCTAGATAAAAAAGAACTGATTTTTTAGCCAAAAACCTTGTCTTGAGTTTGGTAAAGAAGGTAAAAAGTTTTAAATTTGTTGCTACTCTTGTCATTTGGCACTCAGTTCTCTTCAAGGTCTATGTCATAAGTAGGATGTTACAGAGTGAAAATATAGATGGGTCTAGTACTGTAGAAATCATGGACAAAACAAGACAAGCTATGGTCGAAATGAGATCAGACAAGGGGTTTTAACAGGCTCTGGTTGACGAATGTGACCTCTGTAACAGTATCGAAACTGAAGCAGAATTTCAAGAACCTGAAGATCGACCATTGAAAAAAAAAGAAGCAATGTGATTATGAATCTTGGAAGCTGAATGGTTTTTCGTCAAAAAAGGGAAACACTACAAAATTTTTGGTATGTTCAAAGACCTTCATTTGGCCTTGAGTATCGGTAATCATAACGATGTAGATGGTTTCCAATTTTGACAAGAAATATTAGTTATGTTCTACTACCAGACGAAGTGACGAGCTATTGGAGATTCTAACTTACTTCAATAAGAACAGGGTTGCTGCAAATTTTCGAAATCTTTCAGTGGCTTTGAGTACTTTTCTGACTTTCCTAGTATATGTAGCTGCTGGCGAGACAAGTTTTTCTAAACTGAAACTCAGTGGCGGACTGGGTCTGAAAATAGTGGTTGCCAGGAGTCAGTGAGGGCCCACAAATATCTACAATCATAATATTAATTCATACATATATTTCCGTCCGTCTTTCCGGGGGCTTCCGAAACCAACAAAAAATCTTAAAGAGTATTGCAGCTCCACTTTGCACCGAAGAGCTATCCTGTTCAAATAGCCCGAGGGTTTGTGCGATGGCTGCAACATTATGGAGAAGCATCTGTAAATGATCGGAAGGTCAAAGGAAGTGGACTGGACAGAGACCTTAGTACAGTTCCTACGGGCAGTTGTAATTGCTTGTGCGTCTTGGGTCGGTATTCGACCACCCGCTGTTCGGCTCGTCGAATTACGACGGCAATAAATCCCTAAAACATGGGCCTTGGGTACAGGGGTATTTTATTTCATTGCTTTAGAAAAGCTTACTATAGAGAAAGAGATCTTTTTTTCTCGCCCACACTTTCTGGGGGCCCAAATTGTCTTCTGTTTAAGGGGCCCACTTGCCATCGGGCAAGTTGGCAACCTCGCCACTCCGCCACTGCTGAAACTTATCAAAACGTATCAGCAATCCACCGTGTCCCAAGAGTGACTAGTTGGCTTAGCAACCATGACAATTAAACGGAACCTTTTGCAAAATATTGAAATTGAGAAGAAACTTTACGGATAAAAAGCAAGAAAAGTTAATTTTTGAACAGAATTTATAATACTGTTTTAAAATAAAGTAAACCATTTTTTAAATAAATTTGTTGGACATATTAATTTAGCTTCAATAAAGCCTATATAATATTAAATATATCTGAAGTTCAAAAATTCTCTCCTTAATGATTCAGTCATATTTGCAGGTTAAACATGCATATTGCTATATGAAAGTTAGTTTGGCGTTTAGAATGCAGGCATAGTATAATTAAACAAAACAAAACGAAAAAATGTTGTCCTGGGGGTGGGGGCGCCATATTAGTACTTTGACTGGTTGGTACAATTACCTCGGACCGCCTCTGGAAAGAACGGGAAAAGCCGGTTTGGTTGCTTGTAGCGTTAAATACTAATTACTCAGGATTCCAAAAAAAACATTGAAAGGGTTGCAAAATTAAACAAAAAGCATGACATCTACTAAAAGGCCAATAACCACTCTGCACTGATTTACTCATGAATATCAGTCAAAGTACCCGATTTGAAGACAAATGTAAGCATTGTGCTACTTCAAAATCGACGTAACATTTACCAGAACACGAAAAGGGTGCTAAAAAATCCTTGGACGAGGACAGAAATTTTCACAGTGCGTAAAAGCCATTCAAGGTCAAGGCTGATTGAGTGTTACATCCAGATTTAAACATAGTGTTTTTAAAGAAACAAGCCTTTCACTCCTGCTATTTTTTTCCTTTTGGAAAAGAACCAAAAGTCTGGCAGAGAAGAGAATCTTTAGTGTATTGGAATCATGGTAGGCGCTCTTTCCTGGATATTAACATGTTACATATATTTTTGTTGTTGTATGATGTATTTTCTATCGAGTTGGTCAAGAAAGTGCACAGCGTCCCTTAACAAAGTAATTACTGAAAATATCTCCTAATATACTTACTATCTTACAGAACTTTGTCTATAAATTTCAAAGAAAGACTGGTGAAAGAAAAATGGAAAGAAAACCCATTAGGATTATCCCTTTGCTTTCAACAATGAAAGAGAAATATTTGCTTTAACAATGAAAACTGTTTTTAATTTCATTGCAACAATGAAAAGTATTGTTGTAGATTATGCTTAAAAATATTTTTAAAAATTTATTAAAATTAGAGAAAAAATTGTACAGCAACTTAATTAATATCATTGAAAGGATTCAGATGGTGGAAAAGAGATTTTTGTGCTGTAATATTTTTGGATGTTATTAAGAAAACGCCAAAATTTCGCTTACTTTTTAATTATTTTAAATTCTAATTCAAATTTCGAAAAAAAGGGCTCCGAGGTGCACATTCCTATCCTCCAAAGTATGTTGGTGCCGAATTTCATAGCTCTAGGTCCAGCGATCTGTCCTGTAGAGAGCCAACACACACAAAACCACATTCACACATTCTTCTTTATTATTAGTAGAGATAATGCAATGTTTATTAAAACTGTTAATGCTAAAAATGCATTTTTGGTTTAAAAATCGCCTTGTCTCTCTCTGTATTAATTTTAGATCCAGTTTTTCTCAAGTTGAATTTTTGGATAATCATAAAGAATTACTTCGCTCCTGTCACAAGGACAAACGATGAAGCGGAATGACCAGACCACCTCAAATAGCAATACTGATACTGTGAACCACTCTTAATAAACACCATTGCAAGCGTTCCATAAGAGGAACCTTCTCAAAAAGGTACGTCCCGACATCGACGATGGGACCGCTAACCAGTCAACACCATCGCCAGGGAGGACGAGAGCCTGCTTACATGCGCTGCAACTTTTCATCCTCGAGCTCCAGGTGGCCCCCTGGAGGATGAATTTTTGGATAAATCTAATTATTATTGTGGTCAAAGTTATCCTGTCAACTTTGAATTAGCCAAGTCCCATTGTAATAGAAGAGAATTCGCGATTTCAATGCTTACATCTTAGCCTGAATTCTGCTTTTCAACATTAAAGAAAAAAGAATGCCTATTTTCTAAGACGCTCTAGGAGTTAGGACAGGTAAAATGCACTTACAATGATTTCAAAGGCTAAAACTTATTTAATAGTCAAACAAGACATGGTAAAAGTCATTGAACTTTTCGCTGGAAACAGAACAAGATGGATGGATTTTCATTTCATTTTTTTTATTGCTTAGATACAGTAGTGTGAATCTTCATTAATGTGGGTAAGGAGTAAAGGAAAAATAATAATAAAAAAAATAAATTTGAACTTAATTTTTAATTAAAATTAATTTGTTAAAAACATACCTACTTCAAGTAAAGAATTTGATAAGTATTTTATTAATTAAGTGTTAAATTATTCAAGATTAATTTTAAAATGCAAAATTTTAAGTGATGCAAATTTGTATCACTAACCCCAAGATGTTCATTCTATGTAATACATTTCATGTTTTCTTCGGAATTGATTGACCTACAGAGGACATTAAAACTATGAACACAATGTTTTAAATAGACAAGTGTAACATGTGTATTGACATAAGAAATTATAAAGTATTAGATAAAAGTAACCGTTAAAAACATTTAAAAAAATTTGCGTAACAATTTTGTAAGATCGCCAAACTGAGAAAGCAATGATTTTAATTTGTGCAAGTTCCCTTCCGTCTCGTGAACGATCTATTTTCAGAATCAGTACACGTGTTTGCATATCACGTGACCAGCTGTCTGCTGGATCTCAACCCAACGGCTGGATGCAGTGCAGTTGATCGATATAAAAGTGTGTTGCGTCGAGCGCATCTTAATAGAGTTTCCTGAAACCACTAATAGCTAGTTAGAATGCCGTTGAGGTTAAAATTTTTATATTTTTAATTCCAAAAAAGTGCAGGGATCTGCAATCTTTTCATTATTGTGAAGCGAATCATCAGTGAATCTGGGAAAGCTCTCGCTTCTATTTCGCCGGTAAGTTATTGACATTTATGCCAGTTGTTTTCATTTCCCAATACCCAGTTGTGCTGTACTTGAATTTCCTGTTAGTGATGGAATTCTACCTTGTTCTTGTTTCCTCTTTATTGCAAATCATTTATCTCCCATTAAGTTGAAATTTGTTTTGCCCTATGCTAGAATATTTATTTCTGTATCAAACTGCAGCTGGTATTTATGCGTGCATTTTTTTTATATATATTTCTCCGTGTCCTAATGTTTTAACATACCTATATTATTTAGTGAAGACTTCATAAAAATGGAACTTCAAGAACAGGATCTTTAATATACCAGCTTTTGTGGATTAATTTCCATATGAAGAAACTAATCGATTTTTCAAGAAACTACTTTTGAATTTTCCAATAAGAAAATTACTTCATTACTTTAAAAATCTGTAAAACAGGTCCCGATATTTAGATTTTTCTAAACGATTATCTTTGTTTTAGATATCCTGCCGGAAATATAATTCCAGCTTATTTTAGAATAATATTTTTTGCAATTTAATAGTGCAAGAATAAATTTTTTCTTGGGCTTCAAACTGTAAAAAATAATAAAAACATCATTTTTTTAATTTCTTGGTGGAGTAAGATTTTTTTTAATGGTTTTGAAAACTATAATCCTTTTGATATTGTTAAATGTACATGGGTGTTATAGTAGGTTGGATATATTGTTACTTCTTTTCATTATTGAAAGATATTTTATTCTGTTCTAATTGAATTAAAATTAAAGAATGTTAAATATTTTTAGACAGTGGTAACAATATGTAGTTGAATTTTAAATGGAATTATTTGTATGCTTGAAATTTTGGTCTGAAAAATTGCATTTTAAATATAACATTTCAACTTTAGTTTGTAACTTTATCAAAAGGTAATAATATCATTCTATGCTCTAAATCTGCAATAGAGTGAGTATATAAAAATAAGGCATCTTGGAAAATAAGTTCTCAAAGAATGAGATGTGTGAAACCTTCTTCATTAATTAAGAAATTTTTGTATATTAATAGGAACTACTGTTTTAAAAAGTCTTCGTGCCATCTTGTAAATTGTCAAAATTTTCTGGAGAAATATGACATGAATTTATGCGGAAAAATGATTAGATGGATGTTTACCATTTGATTGCATATGAAATAATTTTATAATGGTTTCCAAAAAAACTTCTTTATAAAACTAATATTTCAGCTTGGAAAATATTATTGGATTAGAGTGCTTTCTAAAGTAAAGGAAACCACTATGACACAAACTGTTCTGTATATACTTTTGCCAAAATCTTAAGCAGATAGACAAAAAGTGTTAAATTAGTTTCCTGAAATATGAATAATGAAAAGAATTTATTAGGACTTTTTATAATGATTGATTCATTTTAATCTAGACAAATGCAAAACTTGCGAGATGGAAGACATTATGCGATTGATATAGTAGTAATGATTTGGCAAGTATGAGTGCTTTGCATGCTGTAAATTTGATTATGTACTGAATGTTTGCATTTGGACATTTTCAAGAAACATTTATGGGCTGATTAATCTAAATTTTATCTAATAAAGCATGTTTTCAATCGAGCAAGGCAAGTTTATAGACTACTATTGGAAGCATTTAACAGTATCCTCTATGTAATTTTACAGTTTTGATGAAAACTTCTGTACAATTAAATTGGATGCATATCACATTGGGCAGTTATTAGCCTGTGGCAACATATCACATTGGGCAAAGGAGGCAGTTGCGCCCCCCCCCCCCCATTGCACACACACTTTTTGCAGAAAAAAAGAGAATTTTTATTTCATTTTTTAAAAATTTTATGCACTAAAACTAGGAATTATTAAAAAATAAAAACAGTAATGTCCAGAAAATCTTATCTAGTTTTGTAACTAAATTTTTAAATTTTGTTGTCTACCACTATACTCCAGGATACTTTTACGTGTCTATACATTTTTGTTGCCTCAATTTGCCCCCAATTACCACTACTGGTCATGAGTTGAAACATTTACATGTTAGTATGGTGTGCAAGTTTAGAGTGTAAGGCTGTCTGATCATGGGGGCATTACAAGGTTTTTCCAAAAAGACATGTATTTCCTAAACTGGAGCAATTCAGAAATCTTTCTAAGAAAGAGTGAAAAAGAATATTTGTGTACAATAAAGTATTCATTTAAGAAAATGCATAAAGAAGAAAATTAATTTAGAAACTAATTCTAAACTATGCTAAAATAATTTAAAAATTAATTAATTGCAGAAGTAAATTATATCTCAAAATAACTTGTAAAACATTTGCTGTGAAAACAATATTTCATTCAGGTGTACTGATATTGTCTGCTTCCAATGTACAGAGGAGCAATTAAATCTTATTATTCATTATTTTATTAAAGTAAGGAATGATACTGCGAAAATATGAACCTTGGATGCACACCAAACAAATTATAGTTAAAATGAAATTTCATCAGTCATTTGAGATATTCTTGGTACTTTTTACCTTCTTTAAAACCATCCACTGGAGGGATTTCATTTGTAAAATTTAAAATAATAAATAGTACTAAAAAAGGACACATAATTATCAGGACTACTTGATTACAGATTGATTGTTAATTTTTTCGAATATAGTTACTGTAATTGCATGACTTTAAACACTAATAGAAATAAGAATGTATTATAAGCATGGAATGGAGTGCTGTTATTATCAATTGCCTATCAATTTAGGTTATAATTTTTCTCTAGAATGGAATATGTTGTCCATTTGACAGCGTCAAATTTTCAGATTTAAATTGTTTTTTGCAGATTCTGTTGCAAATATGCCAATCTAGTAAATTTTAAAATTTTATTTTTTTGCAGTTAAAATATTTAAAATTATAATATTACACTTATTGAGTAATTGCGTACATTAAGTTTTTTGAATAACCTTTTAATTTTTATATTAGTTTGTATACATTTGCTATCGATTATTGGTTGAAAATGTAGCACACATAGCGTTTTAATAAAAATAATTGGAATGGGGGAAAAAAATCACTTATAAGGACCATCTTAAACTAACCGTAAGAATTTTGTTAAAAGTATTTTATTTTCTCATGAAAAGCTTTATGAACCTTTTATTCTATGGTCCAGTTTTTGTAGTAAAAATTTTTTGCCACACATTTTGTTTGAACAGTCTTATCATTATTGTAAAATTTATTAATTAACAACAAATTCTTTAAAAAATTTTAATGAAACATTTGAAGTTGATGGTTTTAATTATTTGTGCTTGGAACTATTGACTAATTTGAAATAAGGCATTGTTAAATTTTTCATGATTCTAATTTTTGTTATTTCAGTTATGGCTGGTACCATTAATTATAGAAGACCTGATATACTACTGAATAATTAAATATTGCTGTTGAAGAAAATTTCAGACTTATATAGAAAGATCCAATGTATTTCTTAATGATTTAAAATCTAATAAAAATGTTTGTTTTGTGTGGATTATGTTGAAAATATCTTATTTAAAATACAGATTATATTTTTACTTTTTCTAGCTTCATCATGGCAGTAGATTCACAAGTTTTTAAGGATCCTGTTGTTACGTTTGGTGTTTTAACTGATGTTCAATATGCTGATCATGATGACCAGATTGCAGCCTACGACCCATCAAAAACCCGTTTTTACAGAGGATCTTTGGGCCAGGTTGATGATGCTTTTAAGTATTGGGAAAGACCAGGATCAAAAGTTAAGTTTGTTTTGCAGTTGGGAGACATCATTGATGGTCTGAATCGTTTTAATGGAGACTCCTATACAAGCTTAAGACGAACCTTATCCCATTTTGAAAAACATTCCTCCATTCCTACATTTCACACAGTTGGTAACCATGAACTTTATAATTTCAATAGGAAAGAATTGGCTGCTTTGTTTTACGAGTCTGTCATGAAAATTAATATTCCACAAGAAATATTTTCCCCTTTTAAACCTGTAAAAGATAACCATCCCATCTCTACTCCAGTTTTGTATTATAAATTTTCACCTGTCCCTGAACTGAAATGCATTTCATTGGATTGTTTTGACATTAGTGTCTTAGGTTATGACTCTCAGCATCCGAATTATGTAGAAGCTACTAAGGTGTTGTATTCAAAACATGGACATGAGATATTTGATGAATGGGATTGCGAAGGCTCCTTGACAGGTCTTGATGTTCGGTTTCAGCAGATGAATGGTGCAGTGGGTCAGGAACAGCTGACATGGCTTGATCAAGAACTTAAGGAATCGGATGAACTTGGACAGAAAGTTATTGTATTTGGTAAGATCCTTTTAAATTTCTAAATCTCCTGTATACGACATATTTTATGTATATTATAGTTTTAAATAAAATTATTAATCTTTTCAAATATTCTTACACATGTAAATCTGTTTGATTATAGCTTTATTTTAATAAAATATTTGGGTTCAGTATATACAGTATTAATTCACAGTTTAAAAACTAATGATTTAAATATTGAGGTCAGTTGGGTGAGGTTAATAATTTCCTTTTTTATATTTTTCTTACAATTTTGAAAACCTTTTTCCATCTAATTTACCTTGTGTATGATATAGTAACATTTTGCAAGGATTCACAAGAACAAATTGGGTCTTGCAAACTGATGTTTTAGAGAGTCATTGAACTTATTAGATTCATGTAAAAAGAATATCTTATACGGCTTATTTACTGATCGCCTATTCTGAAAAGTATTTATTTCCAAGAAATTGTAAACTTCCTGCATTAAAAAAGTAATTTTAAAAATATCTATAAATTTTATTAAAATATTTAAAAAATAATTTTTTTAACTTTTTTTTTAAATTTTTTTTTTTTTTTTTTTTTTCTGATGTTTTAGTATGTTTAAAAATATTTAAAAAAAAAAACTTTGAGGATTTGCTAACAAAATTATAAACTGTGTTGAGTTATTTTCATTTATATTGTTATGAAACTTCTTGTTATAAAAATATTCTAGACGTAATAATAGAGGATACTTTTCCTTTGCTTATCAGTATTTAAAATGCCCTAAATTCACTCTCCTTATACTGTAAAACGTGCAGATTTTAATCAACTTTTCCATGTAAATTTGTGGTACTTGATGCACACATTGAAAACTTGAGTTCTTGCAGAAAAGTGACATTTCTTGCTAACGTATAACACTTTGTGACAACTGTAGTAGAGCTAATAGGGCAAAGTATCTAATTGTATTTCAGCCTCTGCATTTTTATACTAATTTTTTCTTTTTTGGCATTAATAATTGATTTTAAACACATATTTGCAGGTCACGTTAGTTTGCATCCTGATAGTTCAGATTGGAGTTGTCTTCTGTGGAATTACGAGGAAGTGATGAAGATCTTTCATCTCCACAAATGTGTTATAGCCTACTTTAGTGGCCATACACACAAGAGTGGATATGCTTTGGATTCCCATGGCATCAGTTACATAGCCTTCTCTGGAATTCTAGAAACCCCTCCAGATACTTCAGCATTTGCAACAGTTTCCTACTATCAAGATAAGTTGGAAGTTCATGGGCATGGAATGGAACGTAGCTACAACATCCCACTTCAAGGTCTGAAAGATGTGGCTAATGATGACAATGATTCTGCTGTTGATAATGAAGTGGAACCTCCTCCTCCCACGACTGTGAAAGTTGAAGTTTGAAGAAATTTTGAAGGTAAGTCATTTTTCATATGTTTCAAGTAAGTGAAATTTTTCTCGTTAAGAGTTTTATTAGTTCATCAAGTTATTTAAGAAAGTTTTCTATGAAATCAATAGGCAGACCCAATTATAAATTGTAATGCAAAAAATATATAGACACATTTATTTTTAAATACTGGATGTACTTAAAGTTAATATTGCATCAAATACAGATTGAAGGAAAGTTAAGCATGCATAATAATGAGGCAGGGATTTTATTTTAACTGCTTACATGCAGTTTGCAAGCTTGTATGTGAAATTGTACTGTAAACATTAAAAGGGGATTGGATTTTTTTTTCAGAACTGGAGTTGGCTATTTTTCGATTGCTTCAATACATGGTGATGCAAAATATTTACTCTATTTTAAAATGCTTATAATTTTATTACATACCAAGCATCTTAAGTTGCAAATACATATAAAAGTTGATCAAGCTTTATTTAAGACACTCAATATGAGTTCCGGGAGTCATACACAAAATGTCTGACCTAAAGTGTGCCTCTTTTCTGCTAAATCTATTTTGAAAAATTTTCACATCCCATATTGTATCAAATTCACATCTAGCGGTTGGTTCTGTAACAAATTTGAATTCTTGTTGCACCTTTTTAGTAGTTTTATATCAGTCAGACATATGATACTGTGCCTTTTCTTGTATTTGATGACATGTTTTCAAATGAAACTGAAGCATTGCTCTTAGTGATGAACCTGCATTTTATTTTCTCACAGTAAGGAAATCTTGACAATTGGTCCAACCCATCTGCAAAAGAAAATCAAAATTCAATCAACTTGACCTGGACTTAGCTTGGCTGTGCATTGATTCACAAGCCAGAATGTTTTCTTGTTGACACATTATTCATGTTATTTACATTAAAAAGAAAGTGCCTCTTGGGACCAAGAATTAAAAATTGCTGATATTATTCCTACAGCAGTTTGACTTGTATAGTAGTTTTTAAAAGATTAAAAACTGAAGCAGAAAATGAAATTTGATCAATTGATGTACAAAAATGGTCATATTGTGTTTCGCCACATTTTGGAATGTCAATAAAATTTTATTTTTCTAAAATGTAGGGAAAGAGATTACAGGTAGGAAGCTGAAAACTTAAAATTGCATATTAATGATTCTCAAGGAGTAGTTTAATGCATCTACTCCTTGTCCTTCATCTTGTTTAAAAGATTTTGATATTTTATCAGAATAATTATTACTTTTCTTTTACAAACATGTGCTTATCAAGAAGTTTGATAACCATGTTACAATTTTTCTAAAAGTATTTTTGATTTCAAGAGTCTCTCTTAAAAAAAAAAATGTATGTTACTGTGTTGAAGGTTGTGTGATTTCCTTGGAATACACAACCTTTAAATGCCCATTGTCTTCATGAAGAAGAATGGGAAGAGAAAAAGAAATGGTTATGCATGAAAGAATATGAAAATCAAGATTACTATTTTTAAAAGGATATGCCATAGAATTTTATCTTTCTACAGAAAATTGCAAGAATTATTGCTGAGAATGTGTCTTGCACCATAGAGAGTGGCTACTGCAAGATTTCGTTTCTTTTTATTAATGAGCTATTTGCCTTTCATTGTTTCTATGCATTGTTCTATAGTTCCATGGCAAGGAACTTACTGACTTTCACAAGATTTGGAGCACAGCATTGCCAAAGCTGGCTCTTGCACCAGGAAATCCAAATAAAGCAAGATTTGTAGCAGAGGGATTTTCCTTTATTTTTGTATAGCAAATTATAATTATGTAGCAGTTTGTCTGTGGAACACTTGGTTATTCTGATAATGAATTGTGATTACGAAGTTGAAAGGATGTGTGTGGTTCCTGTCCTAATTCTAGTTTAGTTGCTAGTATAAATACACTAGCCTATTTGAACCTTGGGGATGACTGTAGAAGATGCATATTGGCAGTAAAAAAAATGTTTAGGAGTTGTTGCTTTTTTTAGCCCAAATGTATTGAAACAATGATCTTGTATAAAATACATTCTGCTCTTATAATTTTTATTTTAAATTTAGGGAAGATTCAGAAGATTTATTTTATTGTACAACAATATGCCAATGACAAAGGAGCCATTACCAATTTTAAAAAAGTAAAATCTAACTGTTTGAAGATTTTGTCTAAGAACATTAAACATTGGACACATTGGGTAAGCTAATATAAAGGACGTACAAACTATTAAGAAAAGTTATTCAATTGTCAGTTGTAAACTTCTTTAAAATGTTGATATCAAATTTTGAAGACAACGGCGATCTTTTTGTGGAATAATACTGCATAAAAACCTTTCATGTGAATTGGTGGAAACAAAGTTGAAAAACTTAACTCCACAAAAGGTATCTTTCATCTTTAAAGAGAAAGATTTGCAAGCTCTGTTCTCCTAAATGTATGAATATTATTTTAAATATTATACAAGAGGATATTTTAGGTTAAGTGAGTAAAATACGTCGCAGGTTAACAGATTGAGTGCTATGAATGCTTTACCAACACATACATTTATTTCTTAAGTTTCTGAGGGCTAAAATAAATCTGAATATTCGGTTGTTACAACACAGTCAGTCAGATATACATATGACGACTGACTTGTCATATGGCTGTGAAGTTGTTAAAAATATGAAGTTCTGTAAGTGCAGGATTTGGCCTCTTTTTGTTATTGATCATTTTTCATCTGCAAGCAGATACCTGTACAAGTTTTGTTAAAGTCGATAGGAAATTTAATTAGTTTCTGAAAAAAAAGTCTTATTGCAGATTTAATTTTAAGCTATTAAAGAAAAAAAAGTATCTTTGTCTTTTTGCCTACCTTTTTTTTAGCAAGAATGAAAGTTATCTTACTGGGATTCATCAATGAGAATAAATTATGCCCTTCATTTTTCTATGTATATTTCTGTTTTACATTACAAAAAATAATTGGCTATATACATTATTCTTGTCTTGATCAATTTTTAAATGCTGATCTTCTGACATTTCAATATTTAATGAACCAAAATCGCCTAAGTTTTTATTCAATTAGAATTTATTTATTTTTTGACATATTTGCAAATGGAGGAAAATGAATGTTAGAGAGAATACACATTACAAATATTTTATAGGAGATATTTCTTATGGGAATTTGACTTGTGGTCTAACTATAGAATGTTTCAGATAACAAGGGAATACATAATACAACTTTAATTAACTTTTAAATAACCCAGATAATTTCTAGTTATGATTGAAATAATATTAAAATGGTAGAGCTTTTACTGGATGATATTTGCTCTTTTAAACAACTAATTTAAACCCTTTAATAAGGACTAGTGTTGGTTTTCTAAAATCATTTAACCTTGATGGTATATAAAAGTTGGTAAACTATAGCATTACCAGATTCTGTTTTTCATTTGTTAGCAGCAAATGGAGAAATTTTCAGAAAGGGTGGTCTGAGTAAAACTTCATAAATTATTAGTCCTGACAATCGCACATGCCAGTGTTGATTTCTAGTTTCTTTCTTAAAGAACATCACTATTCTAGAATTATCTAGTCATGTTGATTAATATTTAGAAATCTTTCTGCAGTCTGCTCTTTTAACCCTCTGATTCCAAATTCTGATACTTGGAATTTCTAAAGTCCAGAATGATAGACAGTTCTTAATTTTGAAACTTTTAACGTTGTTTTTTTGTTTTTTTTTTCTTCTCGCCTTTCTCCGCTATTAAATTGGTAGCTATTTTCTGCAGTGAGAATTTGGAGAAATGAAACTCTTTAGAATTTTGCTGGGTGATGGATAAACAGCATTGTTTTTATGATGTAACTGTTCCAAATCATTTAATAGTCTTCAAAATGAAGGGAGAACATAAAGTTGCTAATGAGCTGTCAATTGGAAATCTACTTTTCATGTGAAAAATTCTTATGTGGAAGTCGGAGGGTTAATTGATTTAAGGAAATGTTTCTAAAGTTTTTTCTTTAGAGATATTTTCTTCATAATTGTATAAACTTGTATTTTAATGAATGTTCTGTTTCAGATATTTGCGCTTGGCTTCCTTTTTCTTGGCTGGAGGCCTGGGAGATCTCAATCTGTCTTCGGTTTAATTCTTAATTTTCTTTTCTTGGTGGGACTGCTTTGGTAAACTGAAATAAACTAGATTTGCACTGCGTTTTCAATCCTGTTAAACTTTAATAATTTTAAAACTTAATTAATAGATAAATAACAAGTCAATATTTTAATTGCAGTCCTTTGGTTTTACTCTTTAAGAGGAGACTTTTCATTATTTTTGGTGTACAAATAGACAAAAACTAGTGATAACTGGATATGGTGACTGATTTAACTCCATTGTTTCTCAAAAAGCAAAGGATATGACTATAAGAGGATTACTGCAGTTATTAGCAACTTGAATATAGCATTAAAATAAATATAGAACTAAGTTTTGTAGATTATATTTTAATCATGTTCTGTGTTTATTCCTCATTACTTTTATTTATTTGTCATTTCTTTAAGTTATTTTCAAGATGTTAATAACTATGGTATTAACTCTATCCTGAATTAAAAAATAGAATAAATAGGAGCTTCTTCAGTTGAAAAAAAAAAAAAATCGAAGGACTTTAAAAAAATATTGTATCCCCCCCCCCATTTATGAAGCTTTATTTTGTAATTCTTCAATTAATAAAAATAAAAGCAGCGATTCTTACCATATTTAACTTTTATAATCTATTCGAAGAATTTAAAAGTATTCGCATTTTCTTCGATATTTTTTAACTTGGATGAATTGTGCTTTGCATTTCAATTTTCTGAAAAGAATCGCTGGCTTTCTAATCAGGGTTCGTACTAGAAAAACTTGTTTCATAAAACATTTTCCTAATATTTTATTGTTTATTTGCTATAAGATTATTTAAAATCAACAAAAATAATTGTAACTTTAAAACTGTCCTTTAAGAGCCAACTTTGATAGCCAAAGAACATTTCTTTTAACATCATGAGAACAAATTTTTAACAAAATAATAAAAATGCCAAGGCCTTTTTTTCTATGGCAATGTAAATTTTATTCTAAAATTTTAATAGTCTGCAGTGTTAAAACTCTTTCAATTCCGTGATTTTACATACTCTTAATTGTTTTTCCCCTGTGAATGATTTGTAAATTGAACTCATTGGAGCTAGCATTACATTACTTATCATTCCATTTCAAATGATGATAGATTGAAGAATAATAAATTGCTCATGACAAAATATTATTAAATTGGAAAATAACTTTGTAGAAAGTCAAATAAAGTAAAATTTACAGCTTTCACAAGGTTGGCTATTTTTAACATCTGAAGTAAAATTCAAGTTCTTCAAATCATATTGTAGAATTCCTTATTTGTGAACATTTTCATATGTTTCCAATTTTTTTCCTGCACAAAGATGAAAAATTTGCATATAAAATAACGTAGTTAAAGAAAATACAAATTTAAAATGGCTTTTGATAAAATGTAAGTGCTAAACGTTAGGGTAATGTACGAACCCTGTGAAACAATAAAACCTTTTGGAATGATTTGAAAAGATTTGCGATGCGAGACATTCCATGATTATAGATTTGAACCATCATTTTTTTTTTTAGTGCTCTGAGCAAATGTTACTCATTTAAACTATTGTAATTTTTTTATATTTAAATGAAAAGTTAATAATTTGAATTGTTAACCCTATGAGTTACTTTGTTTCCTTTATCATTATTTGCATTTATTCCTTAGTATGTAAAATATTCATTATGTCATATTGAATCTGGAACCAGTTTTTTTATTAATAAACTGTTTTTGTTCTGTAATCATGATTATATAAATATTCAGTTTATAGTTAAATGTTGTATGTACTGTTGAAAATAAACTATTGTGAAAAATGGAATTCCATAGTCAATTTCGTTTCAGCAATTATTTCTAATTTCAGAATTTATTGACACATCAGATATGTAATATTCGTACATATCCTGGTACTCATTGTTTAAACATGAATATTTTGTTTACCAGTTTTGTCACCACTAGTCGCACATATTACAAAATGCATGTGGTTACTTGTTGTAATATACATATTATCTGGAATGTAAATGCCATTTTTGAATTGAAATAAACACATATTTTTAACTGAATAATTTGATTAAAACTTGAACCAGCATACCTTAAACTATTTTTCTTTATTCATTTCTCTATTTCATACAGTTTTTATCAGTGTTTCATTCCTCCTTCTAAGAAAGGCCTCACCAGGTAAGATAACCATTCTTGTATAGAAACTGGCAATTCTTTGAGCCATATAGGAATTGATGATAGCATGAAAAATCATGTTCATTGGTATCTAGGATAAGGCGGAGTTTTAGGTTGTTTATTTCTTGTTGAGAAACACAATTTTGCAGTAGGTGGGGAAGTCTCCTGGCAGTTCTCCAATTACCATTTTTGCTTGATTCTCATAGAGGAGTTTGCAAGCATTCACTTTCAGTTTCTTTTTTCCCCCCACAAAGTTCTTGTAGCCTTTTGGTATTATTGGCCTGATCAATAACTGCTTAGTGATATGTTCTGCTTTTTTCAGCCCCCCCCCCCTTTTGTTGCTTGTTTCATGTTTATAAGGATGGAATTTCGTAATCTATTTTTCACCTCGCTCCCTGATGTTTTAGAGTTTTAAAATTTTGTATAGTTGTGTTCTCGTTGACAGTATACTATTTTAATACTTTCTGAACTTAATTATTAGTTGATTATCAATTAAATTTAATTGAATTTTGATTGCTTGCAGTGGTGTGTAGTAGTGAATTTCAGGGTAATTAATAGAATTCAAGATTCCATGTTTATAATAATGAACATAATGTTTATATAATGAATGAGTGAATTAAGGACTAAAGTAAAAAAATAATTAAAATAAAAAAATCTACTCTTAGTACACTAATAAGAGTTTTTAAAAGTTGTTTTTGTGGAATTTATTCTTGCTCTGATTTCTTCATCAGTTTTATGATTGTTTCCAGTTGGATTAGTTATATTTTAAATTTTTCTTGTGATGAGGGTATGGGGGAACAAAGTTTCAAGTAAGACTAATTTGTTAACTGAGCCAAGGTAGGGAAACACAAATTCATGATTGAGAATTACTTAATGCATAATCAAATAGACTTACTTGAGCATCTATGGTGTCGTTATTGTTTTACATCATCATGTAATCCAAAAGAATGGCCCGAGGGAAAAGTATTCCAATTAATGCAACTTGGACCACAATTTGTGATCCAAATATTGATGATGTAGATGAGCTGAAGCTTGATTTTTGTGTTTTTGGAATAAAACAAGGAAGTTGAAGTAAAATTCACAGAACTGCAAGCTCAAGTGGCTGTGTATGACTTGACACAAAATGAATGTTAACAATTCAACTCTGCACACAAGTTGCACTGCAGCAAAAACTAATTGTCGGTTGACATTAGTACGGGTACAAGTTTAGTTGAAGCAGTTTGGCCACCCACTTTATACTCCTGACTTGGTGCTGAATAGCAACCACTTATTTCATCATCTTGCATTACCTATTGACAACCAGCTGTATGATGATCATGACGAATTGAGAAATGCTGTGCAGCAGTGGTAATCTTCATTGGTATGGTTGTTCGTGGAAGAAGGAAGTGGTAAAAATGATTGAATTATGAAAAGTATTTTAATAATGGTAGAGATTATATAGAAAAATGGTCTAAAGGATGCGGTTTCATGAAAAAGTAAAATTATTCTTTTCAAAAATTTTGTGTTTTTTTTAATATGAAAACGGTATTTACTTTTCAGATATACCACACAATTTGCTTGTTAACAAAGGATTGGATTATATTTTTGTAATTGCATTTATTTCTATAACTAAACTTGCATAATATAATCTACAAAACGTAATTTATAATCGAATATTTGACATGCAGCAGATAGGTTGATCATATTTTCTACACGCAAGAATAAGCTAGGGTAAAAAAAAAAAAAAAAATGACAAAATTTTGATGTTAGATGCATTTTAAGTCATGTATTTAAGTCATGAACTTCAATGACAAAAGGTTTTTCTTTGTTAATGCTGTTTAGTATGTAAATTAATGACAGAAATCTTAAAATTAAAAAATGGCTTATCAAAATTTTTGTAAATTAATAAAAGATTTAACCTGTTAATACTCAGCATCCTATTTATAGGCTAGTTATGTTTCATTTCCGTGGCTATACTGAATGCATTCCATTGTTTCATTTTTGCTTTGTCTAGCAAACCAATATGTATTGCCAAACTCCAAAAAATGTTCAACAGGTGTAAACCACTAGTTAGTAAGATTTTGAAGTCAAAATGTCGCCATTATTATTTTTTTTTATTTTTCATTTGATTCATTTTTGAGGTGATGCAAGGAACTAGAGTCTTTATTTTTTGATGTTTTACTATAGTTTAAAAATCTTCAATATTTTTGTAAAATAAAGTTTAAAAAAAATGGTTTTCTACCGATTTAAAAAAAATTAAAAATTTAATTTTACTTTACAGTTATGTTTAAAACATCAAGATTAACATAATTTAATAGAAATTTATTGAAATCTGTGCTTTATGTTAATTTGGGCGTTGACGGGTTAATTTGATGGAGAAAGGGCAACACACCAGTAACTTTTAAAAAATAATTTTTGCAAACAAACTTTCATTTTCTTAAAACTCCCGTTTCCAATAAAGTAATTCATGCAATATATGTCAAGTAAACCATGCGAGTTTAGTTTTGGAGTGATAAAATTTGTGACGTGATAAAACGGAGATTATGTGCGCAGTGACATTTATTATTCAACTGTGACACATGCTAATTGATCTTATTTCCCATGATCCATAATAATGGTTTTTCTCCCCCTCCTTATTGCAGCTATATACTTTATCATTTCAACATTTACTATAGATTATTATTTTTCCACATATACTATTTGCAATGGGAAATATTTTTTTAGAAGGTGCTGTAGTTCCCAAAAGATAAATTCTGTAAGTGTTATAAAAATCTGCTTTTCACTCACTGTATAAAAAAAGTCTGCCCATAGGTGCATAATTTATTTATTTTTTATTAATGCAATTCATAAAGCACCCCCACTGATCAAATGACTTTGTTATTAGTAAAAATAAAGGATTTATTAGTAAAAATAAAGGATTTATTAAGTATATATTTACAACACTTATAGAAAATGGAATAAAACTGTTGTATTTAAAGTGATGGAATTTTCTTAATCGTGCAACTCCATAAATTACATTTAAATTCTGATGGGAAGTTTCAAACTCGCTACCAAGTGGACAAAATCCACTCCATTGATAATCAAGTTGTGGGAATATTAAAATAGTGATTGTCGTCAAGAACAAACAAGTGTCCAAAATTTAACACATCAGGAGGCGAGTGAGAACAGATTTCCAAATTCCATCTTATCAAAACATGATAAACAGTCAAGTTAAATAAAAGTATATAAAAAAAGTTATATCCCCTTCAAAACAGTAAGTGATAAGCCTAAATATGGACTTGAAAGTGTTATAAAAGGAAGAATGCATAATTTGCATGCATGCATTTATGTACCTGCTGTATGGGCAGGGGGGGCCAGAGCCCCCCTGTCGGGGATGCTGTGCCCCCCCCCCATCGAGGAAAAATGTTTTATCCCGTCAGGGAAAATTTTGGTACGAGCTATTCTACTGTAGTTGATAAATAATAATCTGGCGAAAATTTGAGACCAATTTCATTACACACGTCCCCCCCCCCCGGGGGGGGGGGGGGGCCCCGCCGGGGGGGGGGGGGACAATTTATTTCGCATCGATCAGTACGCTCAATAAATTTTATTATGGAAAAAGTGTCCGATTGAATTGTCAAATAATCGAGCGAAAGCTCGCTTAGACAAGGCAAACCAGACAGTAACACCATTACTCGCCAGTTTTTAGAATTTTTCGGTAGTATCAAGAAAATATAAAGCATAATTAAAATACACTAAATAATTTAGAAAAAAATGAAATCTAAGGATGTATAAGGCAATTCAGAATATAACAAATCTAAAAATGTGCAACACTTATCAGAAGTATCAAAAAGTAAATCACAAAATATAAAAAAACACACGAAATATAAAACAATAGATCTAAGAATACGTAATACTTGAAACATTTAAGTAATTATAAGAAATTAAGAAAATAATACAGATACCTGAGAGAGTATATACAAATATAGGATGTACAGAGTATTATAAACAAACATAATATAAATTCATATAATGCAAATAAGAACTACAAAGTGAATACTACAATAGAAAATAATATAAATAAAAAATAATTAAGAATAATGCTAATAAGATTTAGCATATCTAAGAATAATAAGATGGTTTAAAGTATCATTTTTGTATCAAATCGACAACTAAAAAGGTCCAAAGTGTCAAATTAACAGCCAAATCTTAATATACGGTAGAGTTTCCAGCATATTTTGAACAATGCTTTTGATCCTTAATTTTCCAGTCTTATGTTCTCCAGTTGCAAAATGCCCATACTTCTTTAATTACTTAGAAAGAATTTTTTTATCTTGATAGCCCGTACTTGGGACTTCCATATATAGGTGGTGGACAAAATCGCACATCACGAACGAATACAGTATTGTTATAATTAAAGTTCCCCTATTCTTGGGGTCGGTTCTAGGGCTTCAAGCAAAACAAAATTTCTCTCGTATGTAGTACAAGTGATGCGCTTTGTGAAAATAGAAAAAGAGAGGGAAAAAAAAAAAGTTAACTTAGTTAATAGGTGGCATTGCTCTACTAGCTATGGCATTTTTTTTTAAAATTACTGAAACAAAAGTGGGTTTTTTAAAAAGTTTTAACTAACCAGCGGGAGTGGCCTCCCCTAAACATTCTCGTATACTTCTCAAAAATTTGTCAATTCCCCTCCCCCTGCGTGCATAAAAAATTCGAACCTACTGTAACCAAGAATGCAATGACTATCAGAAAGTTTTTCATTGTAGATTATAGCGATTGTAAAATATTTAGGTGAAGAATCGTATTCAAATAAATGCGTGGATATTAAAACTTAGCAATATTTATTTTCTATCACACTCTAGCAAGCTCCTCTAATGCGAGGGCATGCGCGAGCGAAAAGAAAACAGGAGAAAATGACCTCGTTCGCCATCGCTGAATAGCTTGCGCATGCGCAGAGATTGCTTCCAGTACGCAAGTAAAAAAAATTGAATATGCAATTTGAACGCCCTTTTTTTTTTTAACCGATTAAAACGAAATTTGGCACAGATCTATAATTAATGTTAGCAACCACAATACCGATTTTTATTTACTTAAGCCAAAGGGTTTAGGAGATATAATTTTTACAAGTATGCGATTATACAGTCTGACAGACCATCAACCCTTCGACGGATTTGGTCCAAACTTTGATACGGACCTACATTCTTTATGATATAACTGTGTACCAAATTTTATCTATATAGCTATTAAATTTTTGGGTTATCGTGCTCACATGAACACGGACAGACAGACTTCCCGTGGACGGATTTTGTCCAAAATTTGATTAGAAACCTACAAATTGTGCGCAAAAATCACATATCAAATTTCAGCTCTCCAAACTCTGCCGAAATTCAATTCTGGACAAAAGTCTTCGGGCAAAATACCGTTTTGATGCTAGTTCTTTACTTTCTCGTATACAAAGAGAAAGTATTGTAATCGTCAAAAAATTCGAACTCGAGATTTTGACGATTCTCCACGTTTTAGACCTTCCCGAGTCCGATGAACACAATTTTAGAATTATGTCTGTCTGTGAACATGATAACTATTGAAGCTAGAGGGATGAAATTTGGTATGTGATCTTTACACATGATTTCTAGGTTTCTGTGAAATGTTGAACAAAATCCGTCAACTAGAAGTCTGTCTGTGTTCATGTGAACACTACAACTCAAAAACTTGAATAGCTAGATAAATAAAATTTGGTACACAGTTTTATCGTCATGAATGTAGGTCCGTATAACATTTTGGGCCAAATCCGTCAAAGGGTTGACTGTCTGTCGGTCTGTATAACCGCATACTTGTAAAAATTATATCGCCTAAACCCTTTCGCTTAGATAAATAAAAATTGGTATGACGTTTACTAATATTAATTATAGATCTGTGCTCAAATTTCATTTCAATCCATTGAAAAAAAGATGTTCAAATTGCATATTTGGTTCAAAATGCACATTGCGACTGTGTGTTGGCGAGCGTTTCGCTTATTTTACTCAAGTTAGTATAGTTGGCTTTTGACCTTGGCGGTCTACGAAGTATTGTAGCTTCGGAAGTTATGGCTACCCCCTGAACCCGAAAATTCGTTCTGACATTCTCCAGATGGAAGGTATGGTGAAATCTTGCATGATATTTGTAGTAAGATTTCGATCTCAAAAACTTTATATTTAGTTGTGGTACCTCAGCGCGCTTGAAAATTGAGAACTTACGCAATTTTTTTAATTGTTATCATTTTCCTTTTACACATAATCATAAAAATGGGCGCAGGTCATTTTAAAATTATAATGACTCAGAGTTTAGGAAGCAAATGGGACAAATAGTATACGGGACATATGACAACCCTAGTTAGAGGGAAAATGATACTTTTTTGGGAAGTATACGAGAAGGTTTAGGGGAGACCACTCCCGCTGGTTGCTTCTCACATGGATTTTTCATCTTCTCGGCAACATTCCAGCTTTATGGTTCCTTAATTCTTCCTGCGTTTGCATACGGTGCCAATCTCTCGGGAGGCACATTCCTTTTGTTTTACTTTCTGATCTCCTGGGTTGATGAGTTTGTATTTGTGAATTACTTTCTTCTCCCTCTCCTTTTATGTTAACATGGATTTGCATCCGCTTTTGCATTGGATTCTTCTTCATCCAATGTCTGGCAGCGGCGTAATTGCATCTTTTACCACCCTTCCTTTACAAGCTATATTGGGCACGCAAATCTCAAAATAAAAAAAATCTAGACAGAAAACATTTCATTAGTAACGTAATTCATTGTTTGACGCCTTTGATATCTACAAGATAGGTTGCGAAATTGCGCTTGACACTACAGGGTGTAGTGGCGGAATCGGCATGCACCGGAACGCCTCTTTCATACGAAGTATACGAAGAGAAAGAATTGTTATCGCCAAAAAATTCGAATTCGAAAATTTGATGAATCTCCACGTTTTAAACCTCCCTGGGTCGGAAAAACACAATTTTGGAATTATGTCTATCTGTGAACACTATAATGCAAAAACAGTTCGAGCTAGAGGGCTAAAATTTGATATGTGATTTTTGCACATAATTTGTAGGTTTCTATCAAATTTTGGACAAAATCCGTCCACGGTAGGTCTGTCTGTCCGTGTTCATGTGAACACGATAACTCAAAAACTTAAATAGATACATGGATAAAATTTGGTACACAGTTTTATCATAAAGAATGTAGGATCGTATCAAATTTTGAATCAAATCTGTCAACGTTGACTGTCTGTCCGTCTGTATAGTCGCATACTTGTGAACACGATAACTCCTAACTATTTAGATAAATAAAAATTGGTATGAGGTCTGCTAACATTAATTGTAGATCCGTGTCCAGTTTTCGTTTCAAACGGTTGAAAAAAGGATGTTCAAATTGCATATTCGGTTTCTACAACATACTACGATGCCAAAAAAAAGGGGCGCGTCCTATTCTCGTGTTTTTAACCACCTGTGTTAGGGAATGGTTCATGTTATTGACGATTGGTGTATATTTTCCCCACCCGTTTTAGGGCGGATACCAGAAAGTTTTGGAAAGACCACTCCCCCTGGTTTTTACGAGAAATAAATAAAAACTAGCGCCTTTTTTTGCATCGAAGAATGGTGAAAAAATAGAATATGCAATTTGAATGGCTTTTTTGCCAATCAATTAAAACAAAAATTGGGCATGGATCTACAATTAATGTTAGCATACCTCATACCAATTTTTATTTATCGAAGTAGTTAGGAGTTATCGTGTTCACAAGTATGCGACTATGCATACTGACAGACAGTCAACGCGTTGACAGATTTGGCCCAAAATTTGATAAGGTCCAACATTATTTATGTTATAACTGTGTACCAAATTTTATCCATATAGCTATTTAAGTTTTTGAGTTATTGTGTTCACATGAACACGGACAGACAGACTGACTTCCCGTGGACGGATTTTGTCCGAAATTTGATAGAAACCTACAATTATGTGTAAAGTTCGTGTACCAAATTTCATTCCTCTAGCTCTAACCATTTTTTAGTTATCGTGTTCAGAGACAGACATAGTTCCAAAATTGTGTTTTTCGGACCCAGGGAGGTCTAAAACGTGGAAATTCATCAAAATCTAGAGTCCGAATTTTTTGACGATTTCTCTTTCTAAAAATTGCGAAAACGTCCTTAAAACAGTGCGATTTCTGTCACCCAGGTTAGAGCGTCCCGGCACTGATTATTTTGCGACTACACCACTGGTCCATTACCAGTCTTTCTTTAACATAACGGCTATTTACTGGCAAAAGGCGAAAACTATGAATTACATTAGTTTTTTTTTTATGTTCACGATGATTGAATTAGTGCCGCTGCTCTTCTTAGTTATAAAATTGTATTCCTTGCACGTCTAATTTTGCCGTAAGGGGCGAACAGCCCCCTCCAGTTACGTCATTGCTACTGTTTTCTTCGTCTACCAGTTCTAACCAGCTTTTATTTTAATTTTATTTTTTTCTTCTTCCTGGTTCTGAAGTTCTCTTGCTTCTTTCCCAGCATACAGAAGAGAGTTTTGAACGAATTTCACCATTTTGCTTATCATTACATTATTGTGTCCTAAATAAATTTTTTATCCAGTGGCGGACTGGTCAGGCTGTCAGCTTGCCCGATGGCAAGTGGGCTCCCTAGCGCATGAAAGAATGTGGTCCCCCAGGGTGTGAGAGAGAAAGAAAAGAACCGATTCAAGCAAGTTTTTTACACCTTTTCTAAACCTAATAAACAAAATATAAAATAGTTTTATATTACAAACATGCAACTTTTTCTGTGCAAAGTCGGTCAGCAGTTAGCATTCTGATTTTTATTGCTCTCGGAGACTCCGGCAATGCCGAAGAAGGTGCGGCATTTCTATTTGTATGTTGACTGTATTCCTTAGGCAAAATGTAGTTAAAGCACGTACTTTGTAGATGACCAATACTTACACTTTACTGTCGTAAAGCTTACGGACAATTTTCGTAATTAGTGAATTCACTTATCTTCTAAAGTACGAGAAAAAAGTCTTTTTCGGAAAACTAAAATTGTTACAAAGGGATAAAAACAAATCATGTAATTTAATGAAAAAGGAACATATCTGAAAAGGGTAACTGAAAGCTCACATAGTCATGCCTTTTCTTAGATTTATGCGCTTGGGGTGCTTATTTGATCATGATTAAATCGTTCTAGAAAGGGTAAAGCAGTGGCTTGACCCAACGGCTCTATGGTTTTTGAAAGTATGTATAGAGATATACCATTAGATAGTGTATCTGTGCACCATAATCCCCTTTAATTTCAGAACGGCGACGGCTAGAGCTTTAAAAGTGGTGTCTAGTTTATAGTAAAATACCTATGCTCTATGCGAGGAGAACGATTACAGCGGTATCTAGCGGCGAAATACGCATTTAGCGTTTTTAACTCCAAAACAGTACCAAATAAGGATAATATCTGAATCAGAACACATGTAACGGGCATTTGTTTGTCACCGATTTCCAAAACTGTGTCGTCACGAATAGGACTGGGCGATGTTAAAGTTTTAGCATCGCGATGTATCGCCACTCTAACATCACGATATTTCGATACATCGCGATGTTTCGCACTTACTATTGCCTAATTTTGCATTCTTACACTTTTGAGTGGTTGATTAAGGCATTTATATGCTTATAATAAACTCAATCCTTAGTTACCTAACAAATAAAGTGTCAAAAAATACTATAAATTTGTCTAGTTATCAACAATAAATCGTATATTAAAAACAATTAATACGATCTTCTCTTCAACCAAACAAACGATGAACGGCAGGATTGATAATTATACCCTTGTACTTAAAACAACATCAGAGAATTTACACGATTAGCAGAAAGCACGAGGCTAATGCACGTTTCGATGACTGAGAGATTCTACAACAGACGAAACACTTCGCTTCCTCAATTCTCGCGATGAGTTATTTTCATCGTTTTCATTCGCGGTCACATCGGGATTCATCGTGTCAGCACAACGATCCGCACTTCGCAACGTATGTCTCGGCTTGATGAGTCACGATGGAAGAAACATGGGGAAAGATACGCCACGGCAATCACTGATGATCGGGGAAATGCCTCGCGCTTGCGGTCATCGATGCGCGATCGGGAACAATTGCTCTTCGCAGCGCGTGTGGACATCGATGTCTACGATGCATCGGGAAACATCGTACACATCGCGGGTAAATCGGAATTTCCGATGCTTCGAAAAAAACGACAATATAAACATCGGAACGGCGATGATTGCATAACATCGATATTTTCCGATGCATCGAAAATCGGCACAGTCCTAGTCACGAAAGGTGGAAGAATGGAGTAATTACCTGTCATTGAGCTCGTTTATCCCTACTACAAAGCACACTTGGACTATAATAATTGATTAAAATACAGGCCCCATCAACGTGCTATTGAAAATTCCGCATCAGGCATTAACCGATCAGCGTACTTGATGTCGAACTTCCATAGCACAACTAGAATTTTCTATCGCCTAGTAATGGGTGTTCTGCCTATTGTACACCGTACATATCATTACGCGAAAGGCATGCCTAATCTGCCCAAATTACGTCTGCAAAGAACATTGACTAGACCTGTTAGGGATACATAATGCTGCACCACGAGTAAACTCTCTTGGCATATCCTGGCAGTAGTGCTGAGCACCGAATTCGCTCAGGATTATCCAAACGTGGCTTTTGAGAGGCATGCAGTCTATTCGTGACTCCACAGCTTTAGAAATGGTGACTAAACAAATCCGCATAAAACAGACGATGTTCTACAACTTTGTGGTTTACTTTATACCCGTATCTTTAATCGTTATCGAGATAAAAGCGATAACTCCGAATTTTACCGCTAGATGACGCTGTAATTTGGTTTATGACGTAGCCGCATAACCATTTTGCTATAAATGGACAAAAACTTTTATGACAATAGTGTGTTATTCATGAATTAGCTTATTGACTGATGAGTAACAACCAGCTTTCGGCTGCTCCTTAACGGAATATATTACAATAATAAGACAACATTGAATCCTCCAAAGAAAATTTCTCCAAATAAGTGTATCTTTCTACTTTAAGAAATGGTAATTTATATATTTAAGCTTTAAAAAAATTTACTCATTATTCTTGTACCATTGAGTGGAACGTTTCATCATTGATTTGATGATCATTGCACCGAGTCGTATATCCGGCCGCGGTGGCCAAGTGGTAAGGTGTTCCCGCGGATCCGGAGGGTTCCAGGTTCGAAACCCAAATCCACTAAAGATCCATCGTGTAGTGATCCTGTTGCACGTTAAATCATACATAGGGGATCAAACGTCCTCCCCCTGGTGTGGTGCGGAAGTTTGGAGAGGGGGTGCCAGCTCATGTGCCGTCCTCGTCATCTAACTGTGGTTCAAATTTACGAAGTCCGTCCTAAACAGGGGCTGCGCTAGCGGCGGGGGGAGAATTGCCCTCCCGTCAGTGACCGCTTGCACCCCCCCCGTCGGCAAGAAATTAAGACTTTCGTCGGCAAAAATCTTTCCGATTTCGGGAAATGTTGAGAGCAGGGTATTAAGGAATCTAATAATTTTAATCCCATCATAAAGTTATCATGTAGTAAACAGCCGAGATAACCGATTTGTGCTCGTATTTGAGGAATGACGACATCCTTTTCAATTGTCGTCCATTCGGCCTGTAGTTCGCACTGCATTTGACAGAATAACCGACAAGTAAATCAGATATCGAATTTTGGAGACTGTTTTCGATCGGTCGGCTAAGAGATCAACAAGACGGGTGAAAATTTGTATCTTTTGTTTTTTCCATCGACTGTTTCTATCACTTTTCGGCGGAATTATTAAGTGAAACTAAAGTATCTGTATTGCACAAGAATGTGGCAATACATAATAGTCATTCCGCTCAACGGCTATTTTTGTTCGGCGCGGAATTTTTCGGCCCATAGAAATAATGTTACAATAACCTCTATTAACTGCCACTCAAACCCCTCTGAGCAGTCAGGTTGGTCGCGCGTTCAACTTTAATAAAATAAATTCCTTTCGTCTCTCCGGCCGTGCACATTTTATTAAGAGAAAATGGAGGAAAGAAAGAATAAGAAATTCATACACTCAAAAACAATACCAGAATCAGATCGAAATTAATCATTCCTTTCCCAATGTGAAGAGAAAAAGAATTTCGTACTCTACGGGTTTGAGCATTAAAGAGTTCATTTGTGCCTTTCAAGTGCTGATTCGAACTCTGACAATAAATTTGCGACCACCAGCGAATGAAATTTTCAGTTCAGCGATTTTAGAAAAAATTGACGATATCAGTACCTCTCCTCAACCGACGAAACAATTAAGATATATTTTTACAATTTAAAAAAAAATTGAAAAAGTGACCTCCGAAAGAACTGAAAGACCCAAGAGAGAGAGAGAAATTTTCGGATCAAGTACTTCTGTTAATATGGATAATTTTTAAAATGAGCTTTTTCAGAAATGATGAGTTACGACTTATGTAAATAAGTATTTTACACTCCCAAGCATAATAACCTTTTAGAGAGGCCAATTTTCCTCGGAACGGTGGGTGACCATTAGAGAGGTTTTGGTGTATTATATACTAGCCGCCCTCTTCGACTAGCTTATTCGTCGGGAATATAAATTCAACTGAATCTCATATGCGTAATTTGATATTCATGGTTCCCTTAAAAAAGTAATTTTAAACTTCAAATTGTAGTAGATACTTAACCCGTGTTCTTTTAGTAACTTTCATCTGTTCTTTTAATTGCCTACATCAGGGGTTCTCAACCTTTTTTCCCTCGCGTACCCTTTGATTAGTCTTTTCATTTTCGGGTACCCCCTATTGTCATGCCCCCATAAGTTTTTATTAATAATATTAAGGGCTTAGGTAAGCTTTAGAATCAAATAGAGCGAATTAATGGCATTTGCAGGACTTATTTTTAATTTTATATTTTATTCCAATTTTAAAATAGTATTAGTTAAATGGCAAAACAAATAAAAACAGTATTGTAATAATTTCACATTAACTTATAAGGTTAGATAAAAATTACACTTCGTAATAATCAGTTATTCAAGTGCAAGAAAATTTCAATGCGATCCTTGAGCTTGTTTCATGGAGCTCAGTTTTATAAAATTGGGTTCAAATGAAGAAAGATATAATCTCATGTCTGGAGCTGCGTCAGACTTATTTCGATATTTATTCTTAATATATGTATAAGATGAGAATGCTCTTTCCGCAAGTTCTGTGTTCGTGAAAGGTATTGAATATTTTATTGCTTTAACAGCGAGTTCTTGGTACTCATCTTTCACTGCTACCCAGAAGTCAATCAAATTTCTTTTTTCTAATTCAGATTCTAACGAAGAACCAGTCGAAATTTCAATTAATTTTTCTTTTTCAGAAATTGTTAGTTTTTTAGCTTTTTAAAAAAACGCTTCGTTGAATGGATTTAAAATCCACATATCTGCATTACTACACTTCGGTAAATATTGTCTGAATGACAGTTTAAGTCCTTTTAAACATGCTATTATACTAGTTTTTACTTGTTTTGTTAATTTAAGTTTGTTCTCATATATATAAAAAAAAAACTGAAGTGTCTCAAAAACTTCATACTTTTTTCTTTCTTTTTTTTATACAGGATTCCGAAAAGTTCAGCTTCATAATAATCGACTCGATATTGTCAGTTACCTTAAAAATGGTTATAGTTCTACAATCCTAAATTAAGTTTATTTATTTCTGAAAAAATGACAGATAAGTACAGAAGCTGCTGCAACCATTCACTTTCATAAAATTTAGAGCTCAACGTAAAAGGGTGGTATTCAAAAAATATATGAATTTCACTTCTGTGTGCAAAAGTAACGTAGTATGAAGGCTGCCCATATCTCCACACAAAGATTTGAACAATCGGGTGTTAGTTGAATTAGCCTTAATGAAATTTTCAATTTTGACAGATTGATTGAGTACTTCTTTCAATGAATCTGGCAAAGGCTTCACTGCTAAGCTTCGTCTGTGGATGCAGCAATGGCTGCAAGCTACATGAAGAGCGACTATTTTGATAAGACCACGTAAACCTTTATAATAGCCAGACATAGATTTCCCACCATCTGTGCAAACATCACAGCACTTAGTCCAATCGATTTCGTTTTCTCACAAATAACCCTGAATGGCATTAAATATGTCCTCGCCAGTACATATTTTAGTGAGAGGATAACACAATCAGATGTTTTCTTCATGTTCGTTAACACTCATATATCTTGCAATAACAAGCAAAATTGACAGATCGGAAACATCAGTGCTTTCATCTACCTGTATTGAAAAGAAAGTGTGTTTTTTTTTTTCCTTTCATTTATAGTAGCTTCAATGTCAATAGACATGTCCTTAATTCTCCGATAAACTGTGCTGTTAGAAAAAGTAATATTTTTGATTTTTTGGACATGGTCTTCACCGAACATGCATTCAACCGCATCCTTGATACACGGAAATACCAAATTTTCAGCGATAGTATGATTTTTTCCACTTTTAGCAATATGATAACTTATTCTTATTTCCATACTTCTAACATCTCAATTGTTTTGTTTGTGGATATCAAACAAGAATTTAAATTAGGGTTGTTGGATAGTCGTTGGAAAAAAAACTAATATTTCTTTGCTTATAAGTTGGATGTTTTGTTTCTAAATGGTGCATTATTAAAGATAGTCTCATGCTAACATTTGACAATACCTCTCCACAAACAACGCAGAGTGGGTTTGAACAATCTTCATCAACCGTGGCGAAAAATCCATATTTTAAGTATCCATTAAAATATTTTCTCTTCTTCAGAGGTGCACTGATGTTTTGAGTTTTTTTTTAACAAAATCAATTTTATTTCTTACCTGAACAGATCAATCAGTCGGCCTTTGCACTTCATGATTATCATCTTGCTGATCCAAGTTAGCTCCATAGCTGCCAAATCTGTGGTTCGAATTTCAGTTGTAGATGCCGATGTCTTTCTTTGTAGAGTTCCAGTTTTCAACCACTTGTCCATTTTGAGAAATCAAAAAATATCCTAAAGATAAGCACTCTCTCTGAAGATAAGCACTTCAAATTGAGTACGCAAAGCCTACAAACACCAGTTTTGTACCACAAAACAAACCAAACCAATAAAATTGAACACCCATAAAACACAAAGCTTGATTTATGTATATGAAGTCGTTATTCATTATGTATCCCAATCGAGCAATTAATGATGCCTGCATTTAATCATGCTTTTACTAAAAACGTCAAAACAAGAATCTTTGAGAGGATTCCGGATTGTTCTCGGTAAGCCTAAACTAGAAGAACAAAAATAAAAAGCATACCGCACCTGTAGTGAAGCTACAGCTCTTGCGAACACACTGATGATTCATATATAATCGGGGCTGTTGAAGACAAAATATCAATCATTTACCAGGTTTTCTTTTGCTTTCTTTTTTCTTATTTTGAACGTAGGTTTTAGACTAGCACAACTTTCACTTTTACTTTTCACACGAACATTAGGAAAAGAAAATGCTGCAACTTTTTTAATCCTTTATATTTTCTTGTGTCCGCCATTACCGACTTCTCTTTTGCGTACCCCCAAATGGTCCTTCACGTACCCCTAGGGGTACGCGTACCACAGGTTGAGAACCTCTGGCCTACATGAACGTCCCTAACACAGCAACAATTAATAATCATTGAGCTTCCTAAATATGTTTTTAAATATAATTATTACCTTAGAGGACTTCGTTTACAGAAAAATTGATGAATCAAAAAAAGAAAGTAAAATCCATTAGGACATTACTTTAGCTTTCAACCATGGAAGTGAAACACGCAATTAAATATTATTTGTGTCAACACTGGTAACGGTTTGAATCAGATTGCATCAATGAAAAGTATCGTTGTAAATTATGCCTAAAAATATTTTTACAAATTTATTAAAATTAGAGGAAAACTTATAAGGCAACTTAATTGATATCTTAGAAAAGGTAATTTGTTTAACTTTACGATAGCGTAAAAATAATTTTTGTGCTTTAATATTTTCGGAAGGTATTAAGGAAAAACGCCAAAATTTCGCTCAATTTTTAATTAATTAAAATTTCAAAGAAGGGTTCCGAGGGCCATATTTCCACCCTCCAAAGTAGGTTTGTGCTAAATATCGTAGCCCTAAGTCCAGCGGTCTGTCCTGTAAAACACCAACACACACATTCTCCTTTATTATCAATAGAGGCATGTAGATATGTATTTATAGGTTTAAAATTTGGTAATAATTAGGGATTGCAATCCGGAAAACCGGATCCGGTAATCCGGCATCATTAGACGTCTACCGGATCCGGCACCAGTTTGCCGGATCCGGTAAATTAAAAAAAATACATGAACATGAAGCCGATTTCTTGAAAAAATACTCGCGTTGTTGCAAGAGTAGGTA
>BGPR01010138.1:0-53920 GCA_013235015.1 Araneus ventricosus
TACCTACTCTTGCAACAACGCGAGTATTTTTTCAAGAAATCGGCTTCATGTTCATGTATTTTTTTTAATTTACCGGATCCGGCAAACTGGTGCCGGATCCGGTAGACGTCTAATGATGCCGGATTACCGGATCCGGTTTTCCGGATTGCAATCCCTAATTATTACCAAATTTTAAACCTATAAATACATATCTACATGCCTCTATTGATAATAAAGGAGAATGTGTGTGTTGGTGTTTTACAGGACAGACCGCTGGACTTAGGGCTACGATATTTAGCACAAACCTACTTTGGAGGGTGGAAATATGGCCCTCGGAACCCTTCTTTGAAATTTTAATTAATTAAAAATTGAGCGAAATTTTGGCGTTTTTCCTTAATACCTTCCGAAAATATTAAAGCACAAAAATTATTTTTACGCTATCGTAAAGTTAAACAAATTACCTTTTCTAAGATATCAATTAAGTTGCCTTATAAGTTTTCCTCTAATTTTAATAAATTTGTAAAAATATTTTTAGGCATAATTTACAACGATACTTTTCATTGATGCAATCTGATTCAAACCGTTACCAGTGTTGACACAAATAATATTTAATTGCGTGTTTCACTTCCATGGTTGAAAGCTAAAGTAATGTCCTAATGGATTTTACTTTCTTTTTTTGATTCATCAATTTTTCTGTAAACGAAGTCCTCTAAGGTAATAATTATATTTAAAAACATATTTAGGAAGCTCAATGATTATTAATTGTTGCTGTGTTAGGGACGTTCATGTAGGCCAGAGGTTCTCAACCTGTGGTACGCGTACCCCTAGGGGTACGTGAAGGACCATTTGGGGGTACGCAAAAGAGAAGTCGGTAATGGCGGACACAAGAAAATATAAAGGATTAAAAAAGTTGCAGCATTTTCTTTTCCTAATGTTCGTGTGAAAAGTAAAAGTGAAAGTTGTGCTAGTCTAAAACCTACGTTCAAAATAAGAAAAAAGAAAGCAAAAGAAAACCTGGTAAATGATTGATATTTTGTCTTCAACAGCCCCGATTATATATGAATCATCAGTGTGTTCGCAAGAGCTGTAGCTTCACTACAGGTGCGGTATGCTTTTTATTTTTGTTCTTCTAGTTTAGGCTTACCGAGAACAATCCGGAATCCTCTCAAAGATTCTTGTTTTGACGTTTTTAGTAAAAGCATGATTAAATGCAGGCATCATTAATTGCTCGATTGGGATACATAATGAATAACGACTTCATATACATAAATCAAGCTTTGTGTTTTATGGGTGTTCAATTTTATTGGTTTGGTTTGTTTTGTGGTACAAAACTGGTGTTTGTAGGCTTTGCGTACTCAATTTGAAGTGCTTATCTTCAGAGAGAGTGCTTATCTTTAGGATATTTTTTGATTTCTCAAAATGGACAAGTGGTTGAAAACTGGAACTCTACAAAGAAAGACATCGGCATCTACAACTGAAATTCGAACCACAGATTTGGCAGCTATGGAGCTAACTTGGATCAGCAAGATGATAATCATGAAGTGCAAAGGCCGACTGATTGATCTGTTCAGGTAAGAAATAAAATTGATTTTGTTAAAAAAAAACTCAAAACATCAGTGCACCTCTGAAGAAGAGAAAATATTTTAATGGATACTTAAAATATGGATTTTTCGCCACGGTTGATGAAGATTGTTCAAACCCACTCTGCGTTGTTTGTGGAGAGGTATTGTCAAATGTTAGCATGAGACTATCTTTAATAATGCACCATTTAGAAACAAAACATCCAACTTATAAGCAAAGAAATATTAGTTTTTTTTCCAACGACTATCCAACAACCCTAATTTAAATTCTTGTTTGATATCCACAAACAAAACAATTGAGATGTTAGAAGTATGGAAATAAGAATAAGTTATCATATTGCTAAAAGTGGAAAAAATCATACTATCGCTGAAAATTTGGTATTTCCGTGTATCAAGGATGCGGTTGAATGCATGTTCGGTGAAGACCATGTCCAAAAAATCAAAAATATTACTTTTTCTAACAGCACAGTTTATCGGAGAATTAAGGACATGTCTATTGACATTGAAGCTACTATAAATGAAAGGAAAAAAAAAAACACACTTTCTTTTCAATACAGGTAGATGAAAGCACTGATGTTTCCGATCTGTCAATTTTGCTTGTTATTGCAAGATATATGAGTGTTAACGAACATGAAGAAAACATCTGATTGTGTTATCCTCTCACTAAAATATGTACTGGCGAGGACATATTTAATGCCATTCAGGGTTATTTGTGAGAAAACGAAATCGATTGGACTAAGTGCTGTGATGTTTGCACAGATGGTGGGAAATCTATGTCTGGCTATTATAAAGGTTTACGTGGTCTTATCAAAATAGTCGCTCTTCATGTAGCTTGCAGCCATTGCTGCATCCACAGACGAAGCTTAGCAGTGAAGCCTTTGCCAGATTCATTGAAAGAAGTACTCAATCAATCTGTCAAAATTGAAAATTTCATTAAGGCTAATTCAACTAACACCCGATTGTTCAAATCTTTGTGTGGAGATATGGGCAGCCTTCATACTACGTTACTTTTGCACACAGAAGTGAAATTCATATATTTTTTGAATACCACCCTTTTACGTTGAGCTCTAAATTTTATGAAAGTGAATGGTTGCAGCAGCTTCTGTACTTATCTGTCATTTTTTCAGAAATAAATAAACTTAATTTAGGATTGTAGAACTATAACCATTTTTAAGGTAACTGACAATATCGAGTCGATTATTATGAAGCTGAACTTTTCGGAATCCTGTATAAAAAAAAGAAAGAAAAAAGTATGAAGTTTTTGAGACACTTCAGTTTTTTTTTTATATATATGAGAACAAACTTAAATTAACAAAACAAGTAAAAACTAGTATAATAGCATGTTTAAAAGGACTTAAACTGTCATTCAGACAATATTTACCGAAGTGTAGTAATGCAGATATGTGGATTTTAAATCCATTCAACGAAGCGTTTTTTTAAAAAGCTAAAAAACTAACAATTTCTGAAAAAGAAAAATTAATTGAAATTTCGACTGGTTCTTCGTTAGAATCTGAATTAGAAAAAAGAAATTTGATTGACTTCTGGGTAGCAGTGAAAGATGAGTACCAAGAACTCGCTGTTAAAGCAATAAAATATTCAATACCTTTCACGAACACAGAACTTGCGGAAAGAGCATTCTCATCTTATACATATATTAAGAATAAATATCGAAATAAGTCTGACGCAGCTCCAGACATGAGATTATATCTTTCTTCATTTGAACCCAATTTTATAAAACTGAGCTCCATGAAACAAGCTCAAGGATCGCATTGAAATTTTCTTGCACTTGAATAACTGATTATTACGAAGTGTAATTTTTATCTAACCTTATAAGTTAATGTGAAATTATTACAATACTGTTTTTATTTGTTTTGCCATTTAACTAATACTATTTTAAAATTGGAATAAAATATAAAATTAAAAATAAGTCCTGCAAATGCCATTAATTCGCTCTATTTGATTCTAAAGCTTACCTAAGCCCTTAATATTATTAATAAAAACTTATGGGGGCATGACAATAGGGGGTACCCGAAAATGAAAAGACTAATCAAAGGGTACGCGAGGGAAAAAAGGTTGAGAACCCCTGATGTAGGCAATTAAAAGAACAGATGAAAGTTACTAAAAGAACACGGGTTAAGTATCTACTACAATTTGAAGTTTAAAATTACTTTTTTAAGGGAACCATGAATATCAAATTACGCATATGAGATTCAGTTGAATTTATATTCCCGACGAATAAGCTAGTCGAAGAGGGCGGCTAGTATATAATACACCAAAACCTCTCTAATGGTCACCCACCGTTCCGAGGAAAATTGGCCTCTCTAAAAGGTTATTATGCTTGGGAGTGTAAAATACTTATTTACATAAGTCGTAACTCATCATTTCTGAAAAAGCTCATTTTAAAAATTATCCATATTAACAGAAGTACTTGATCCGAAAATTTCTCTCTCTCTCTTGGGTCTTTCAGTTCTTTCGGAGGTCACTTTTTCAATTTTTTTTTAAATTGTAAAAATATATCTTAATTGTTTCGTCGGTTGAGGAGAGGTACTGATATCGTCAATTTTTTCTAAAATCGCTGAACTGAAAATTTCATTCGCTGGTGGTCGCAAATTTATTGTCAGAGTTCGAATCAGCACTTGAAAGGCACAAATGAACTCTTTAATGCTCAAACCCGTAGAGTACGAAATTCTTTTTCTCTTCACATTGGGAAAGGAATGATTAATTTCGATCTGATTCTGGTATTGTTTTTGAGTGTATGAATTTCTTATTCTTTCTTTCCTCCATTTTCTCTTAATAAAATGTGCACGGCCGGAGAGACGAAAGGAATTTATTTTATTAAAGTTGAACGCGCGACCAACCTGACTGCTCAGAGGGGTTTGAGTGGCAGTTAATAGAGGTTATTGTAACATTATTTCTATGGGCCGAAAAATTCCGCGCCGAACAAAAATAGCCGTTGAGCGGAATGACTATTATGTATTGCCACATTCTTGTGCAATACAGATACTTTAGTTTCACTTAATAATTCCGCCGAAAAGTGATAGAAACAGTCGATGGAAAAAACAAAAGATACAAATTTTCACCCGTCTTGTTGATCTCTTAGCCGACCGATCGAAAACAGTCTCCAAAATTCGATATCTGATTTACTTGTCGGTTATTCTGTCAAATGCAGTGCGAACTACAGGCCGAATGGACGACAATTGAAAAGGATGTCGTCATTCCTCAAATACGAGCACAAATCGGTTATCTCGGCTGTTTACTACATGATAACTTTATGATGGGATTAAAATTATTAGATTCCTTAATACCCTGCTCTCAACATTTCCCGAAATCGGAAAGATTTTTGCCGACGAAAGTCTTAATTTCTTGCCGACGGGGGGGGTGCAAGCGGTCACTGACGGGAGGGCAATTCTCCCCCCGCCGCTAGCGCAGCCCCTGTTTAGGACGGACTTCGTAAATTTGAACCACAGTTAGATGACGAGGACGGCACATGAGCTGGCACCCCCTCTCCAAACTTCCGCACCACACCAGGGGGAGGACGTTTGATCCCCTATGTATGATTTAACGTGCAACAGGATCACTACACGATGGATCTTTAGTGGATTTGGGTTTCGAACCTGGAACCCTCCGGATCCGCGGGAACACCTTACCACTTGGCCACCGCGGCCGGATATACGACTCGGTGCAATGATCATCAAATCAATGATGAAACGTTCCACTCAATGGTACAAGAATAATGAGTAAATTTTTTTAAAGCTTAAATATATAAATTACCATTTCTTAAAGTAGAAAGATACACTTATTTGGAGAAATTTTCTTTGGAGGATTCAATGTTGTCTTATTATTGTAATATATTCCGTTAAGGAGCAGCCGAAAGCTGGTTGTTACTCATCAGTCAATAAGCTAATTCATGAATAACACACTATTGTCATAAAAGTTTTTGTCCATTTATAGCAAAATGGTTATGCGGCTACGTCATAAACCAAATTACAGCGTCATCTAGCGGTAAAATTCGGAGTTATCGCTTTTATCTCGATAACGATTAAAGATACGGGTATAAAGTAAACCACAAAGTTGTAGAACATCGTCTGTTTTATGCGGATTTGTTTAGTCACCATTTCTAAAGCTGTGGAGTCACGAATAGACTGCATGCCTCTCAAAAGCCACGTTTGGATAATCCTGAGCGAATTCGGTGCTCAGCACTACTGCCAGGATATGCCAAGAGAGTTTACTCGTGGTGCAGCATTATGTATCCCTAACAGGTCTAGTCAATGTTCTTTGCAGACGTAATTTGGGCAGATTAGGCATGCCTTTCGCGTAATGATATGTACGGTGTACAATAGGCAGAACACCCATTACTAGGCGATAGAAAATTCTAGTTGTGCTATGGAAGTTCGACATCAAGTACGCTGATCGGTTAATGCCTGATGCGGAATTTTCAATAGCACGTTGATGGGGCCTGTATTTTAATCAATTATTATAGTCCAAGTGTGCTTTGTAGTAGGGATAAACGAGCTCAATGACAGGTAATTACTCCATTCTTCCACCTTTCGTGACTAGGACTGTGCCGATTTTCGATGCATCGGAAAATATCGATGTTATGCAATCATCGCCGTTCCGATGTTTATATTGTCGTTTTTTTCGAAGCATCGGAAATTCCGATTTACCCGCGATGTGTACGATGTTTCCCGATGCATCGTAGACATCGATGTCCACACGCGCTGCGAAGAGCAATTGTTCCCGATCGCGCATCGATGACCGCAAGCGCGAGGCATTTCCCCGATCATCAGTGATTGCCGTGGCGTATCTTTCCCCATGTTTCTTCCATCGTGACTCATCAAGCCGAGACATACGTTGCGAAGTGCGGATCGTTGTGCTGACACGATGAATCCCGATGTGACCGCGAATGAAAACGATGAAAATAACTCATCGCGAGAATTGAGGAAGCGAAGTGTTTCGTCTGTTGTAGAATCTCTCAGTCATCGAAACGTGCATTAGCCTCGTGCTTTCTGCTAATCGTGTAAATTCTCTGATGTTGTTTTAAGTACAAGGGTATAATTATCAATCCTGCCGTTCATCGTTTGTTTGGTTGAAGAGAAGATCGTATTAATTGTTTTTAATATACGATTTATTGTTGATAACTAGACAAATTTATAGTATTTTTTGACACTTTATTTGTTAGGTAACTAAGGATTGAGTTTATTATAAGCATATAAATGCCTTAATCAACCACTCAAAAGTGTAAGAATGCAAAATTAGGCAATAGTAAGTGCGAAACATCGCGATGTATCGAAATATCGTGATGTTAGAGTGGCGATACATCGCGATGCTAAAACTTTAACATCGCCCAGTCCTATTCGTGACGACACAGTTTTGGAAATCGGTGACAAACAAATGCCCGTTACATGTGTTCTGATTCAGATATTATCCTTATTTGGTACTGTTTTGGAGTTAAAAACGCTAAATGCGTATTTCGCCGCTAGATACCGCTGTAATCGTTCTCCTCGCATAGAGCATAGGTATTTTACTATAAACTAGACACCACTTTTAAAGCTCTAGCCGTCGCCGTTCTGAAATTAAAGGGGATTATGGTGCACAGATACACTATCTAATGGTATATCTCTATACATACTTTCAAAAACCATAGAGCCGTTGGGTCAAGCCACTGCTTTACCCTTTCTAGAACGATTTAATCATGATCAAATAAGCACCCCAAGCGCATAAATCTAAGAAAAGGCATGACTATGTGAGCTTTCAGTTACCCTTTTCAGATATGTTCCTTTTTCATTAAATTACATGATTTGTTTTTATCCCTTTGTAACAATTTTAGTTTTCCGAAAAAGACTTTTTTCTCGTACTTTAGAAGATAAGTGAATTCACTAATTACGAAAATTGTCCGTAAGCTTTACGACAGTAAAGTGTAAGTATTGGTCATCTACAAAGTACGTGCTTTAACTACATTTTGCCTAAGGAATACAGTCAACATACAAATAGAAATGCCGCACCTTCTTCGGCATTGCCGGAGTCTCCGAGAGCAATAAAAATCTGAATGCTAACTGCTGACCGACTTTGCACAGAAAAAGTTGCATGTTTGTAATATAAAACTATTTTATATTTTGTTTATTAGGTTTAGAAAAGGTGTAAAAAACTTGCTTGAATCGGTTCTTTTCTTTCTCTCTCACACCCTGGGGGACCACATTCTTTCATGCGCTAGGGAGCCCACTTGCCATCGGGCAAGCTGACAGCCTGACCAGTCCGCCACTGGATAAAAAATTTATTTAGGACACAATAATGTAATGATAAGCAAAATGGTGAAATTCGTTCAAAACTCTCTTCTGTATGCTGGGAAAGAAGCAAGAGAACTTCAGAACCAGGAAGAAGAAAAAAATAAAATTAAAATAAAAGCTGGTTAGAACTGGTAGACGAAGAAAACAGTAGCAATGACGTAACTGGAGGGGGCTGTTCGCCCCTTACGGCAAAATTAGACGTGCAAGGAATACAATTTTATAACTAAGAAGAGCAGCGGCACTAATTCAATCATCGTGAACATAAAAAAAAAACTAATGTAATTCATAGTTTTCGCCTTTTGCCAGTAAATAGCCGTTATGTTAAAGAAAGACTGGTAATGGACCAGTGGTGTAGTCGCAAAATAATCAGTGCCGGGACGCTCTAACCTGGGTGACAGAAATCGCACTGTTTTAAGGACGTTTTCGCAATTTTTAGAAAGAGAAATCGTCAAAAAATTCGGACTCTAGATTTTGATGAATTTCCACGTTTTAGACCTCCCTGGGTCCGAAAAACACAATTTTGGAATTATGTCTGTCTCTGAACACGATAACTAAAAAATGGTTAGAGCTAGAGGAATGAAATTTGGTACACGAACTTTACACATAATTGTAGGTTTCTATCAAATTTCGGACAAAATCCGTCCACGGGAAGTCAGTCTGTCTGTCCGTGTTCATGTGAACACAATAACTCAAAAACTTAAATAGCTATATGGATAAAATTTGGTACACAGTTATAACATAAATAATGTTGGACCTTATCAAATTTTGGGCCAAATCTGTCAACGCGTTGACTGTCTGTCAGTATGCATAGTCGCATACTTGTGAACACGATAACTCCTAACTACTTCGATAAACAAAAATTGGGCATGGATCTACAATTAATGTTAGCATACCTCATACCAATTTTTATTTTAATTGATTGGCAAAAAAGCCATTCAAATTGCATATTCTATTTTTTCACCATTCTTCGATGCAAAAAAAGGCGCTAGTTTTTATTTATTTCTCGTAAAAACCAGGGGGAGTGGTCTTTCCAAAACTTTCTGGTATCCGCCCTAAAACGGGTGGGGAAAATATACACCAATCGTCAATAACATGAACCATTCCCTAACACAGGTGGTTAAAAACACGAGAATAGGACGCGCCCCTTTTTTTTGGCATCGTAGTATGTTGTAGAAACCGAATATGCAATTTGAACATCCTTTTTTCAACCGTTTGAAACGAAAACTGGACACGGATCTACAATTAATGTTAGCAGACCTCATACCAATTTTTATTTATCTAAATAGTTAGGAGTTATCGTGTTCACAAGTATGCGACTATACAGACGGACAGACAGTCAACGTTGACAGATTTGATTCAAAATTTGATACGATCCTACATTCTTTATGATAAAACTGTGTACCAAATTTTATCCATGTATCTATTTAAGTTTTTGAGTTATCGTGTTCACATGAACACGGACAGACAGACCTACCGTGGACGGATTTTGTCCAAAATTTGATAGAAACCTACAAATTATGTGCAAAAATCACATATCAAATTTTAGCCCTCTAGCTCGAACTGTTTTTGCATTATAGTGTTCACAGATAGACATAATTCCAAAATTGTGTTTTTCCGACCCAGGGAGGTTTAAAACGTGGAGATTCATCAAATTTTCGAATTCGAATTTTTTGGCGATAACAATTCTTTCTCTTCGTATACTTCGTATGAAAGAGGCGTTCCGGTGCATGCCGATTCCGCCACTACACCCTGTAGTGTCAAGCGCAATTTCGCAACCTATCTTGTAGATATCAAAGGCGTCAAACAATGAATTACGTTACTAATGAAATGTTTTCTGTCTAGATTTTTTTTATTTTGAGATTTGCGTGCCCAATATAGCTTGTAAAGGAAGGGTGGTAAAAGATGCAATTACGCCGCTGCCAGACATTGGATGAAGAAGAATCCAATGCAAAAGCGGATGCAAATCCATGTTAACATAAAAGGAGAGGGAGAAGAAAGTAATTCACAAATACAAACTCATCAACCCAGGAGATCAGAAAGTAAAACAAAAGGAATGTGCCTCCCGAGAGATTGGCACCGTATGCAAACGCAGGAAGAATTAAGGAACCATAAAGCTGGAATGTTGCCGAGAAGATGAAAAATCCATGTGAGAAGCAACCAGCGGGAGTGGTCTCCCCTAAACCTTCTCGTATACTTCCCAAAAAAGTATCATTTTCCCTCTAACTAGGGTTGTCATATGTCCCGTATACTATTTGTCCCATTTGCTTCCTAAACTCTGAGTCATTATAATTTTAAAATGACCTGCGCCCATTTTTATGATTATGTGTAAAAGGAAAATGATAACAATTAAAAAAATTGCGTAAGTTCTCAATTTTCAAGCGCGCTGAGGTACCACAACTAAATATAAAGTTTTTGAGATCGAAATCTTACTACAAATATCATGCAAGATTTCACCATACCTTCCATCTGGAGAATGTCAGAACGAATTTTCGGGTTCAGGGGGTAGCCATAACTTCCGAAGCTACAATACTTCGTAGACCGCCAAGGTCAAAAGCCAACTATACTAACTTGAGTAAAATAAGCGAAACGCTCGCCAACACACAGTCGCAATGTGCATTTTGAACCAAATATGCAATTTGAACATCTTTTTTTCAATGGATTGAAATGAAATTTGAGCACAGATCTATAATTAATATTAGTAAACGTCATACCAATTTTTATTTATCTAAGCGAAAGGGTTTAGGCGATATAATTTTTACAAGTATGCGGTTATACAGACCGACAGACAGTCAACCCTTTGACGGATTTGGCCCAAAATGTTATACGGACCTACATTCATGACGATAAAACTGTGTACCAAATTTTATTTATCTAGCTATTCAAGTTTTTGAGTTGTAGTGTTCACATGAACACAGACAGACTTCTAGTTGACGGATTTTGTTCAACATTTCACAGAAACCTAGAAATCATGTGTAAAGATCACATACCAAATTTCATCCCTCTAGCTTCAATAGTTATCATGTTCACAGACAGACATAATTCTAAAATTGTGTTCATCGGACTCGGGAAGGTCTAAAACGTGGAGAATCGTCAAAATCTCGAGTTCGAATTTTTTGACGATTACAATACTTTCTCTTTGTATACGAGAAAGTAAAGAACTAGCATCAAAACGGTATTTTGCCCGAAGACTTTTGTCCAGAATTGAATTTCGGCAGAGTTTGGAGAGCTGAAATTTGATATGTGATTTTTGCGCACAATTTGTAGGTTTCTAATCAAATTTTGGACAAAATCCGTCCACGGGAAGTCTGTCTGTCCGTGTTCATGTGAGCACGATAACCCAAAAATTTAATAGCTATATAGATAAAATTTGGTACACAGTTATATCATAAAGAATGTAGGTCCGTATCAAAGTTTGGACCAAATCCGTCGAAGGGTTGATGGTCTGTCAGACTGTATAATCGCATACTTGTAAAAATTATATCTCCTAAACCCTTTGGCTTAAGTAAATAAAAATCGGTATTGTGGTTGCTAACATTAATTATAGATCTGTGCCAAATTTCGTTTTAATCGGTTAAAAAAAAAAAGGGCGTTCAAATTGCATATTCAATTTTTTTTACTTGCGTACTGGAAGCAATCTCTGCGCATGCGCAAGCTATTCAGCGATGGCGAACGAGGTCATTTTCTCCTGTTTTCTTTTCGCTCGCGCATGCCCTCGCATTAGAGGAGCTTGCTAGAGTGTGATAGAAAATAAATATTGCTAAGTTTTAATATCCACGCATTTATTTGAATACGATTCTTCACCTAAATATTTTACAATCGCTATAATCTACAATGAAAAACTTTCTGATAGTCATTGCATTCTTGGTTACAGTAGGTTCGAATTTTTTATGCACGCAGGGGGAGGGGAATTGACAAATTTTTGAGAAGTATACGAGAATGTTTAGGGGAGGCCACTCCCGCTGGTTAGTTAAAACTTTTTAAAAAACCCACTTTTGTTTCAGTAATTTTAAAAAAAAATGCCATAGCTAGTAGAGCAATGCCACCTATTAACTAAGTTAACTTTTTTTTTTTCCCTCTCTTTTTCTATTTTCACAAAGCGCATCACTTGTACTACATACGAGAGAAATTTTGTTTTGCTTGAAGCCCTAGAACCGACCCCAAGAATAGGGGAACTTTAATTATAACAATACTGTATTCGTTCGTGATGTGCGATTTTGTCCACCACCTATATATGGAAGTCCCAAGTACGGGCTATCAAGATAAAAAAATTCTTTCTAAGTAATTAAAGAAGTATGGGCATTTTGCAACTGGAGAACATAAGACTGGAAAATTAAGGATCAAAAGCATTGTTCAAAATATGCTGGAAACTCTACCGTATATTAAGATTTGGCTGTTAATTTGACACTTTGGACCTTTTTAGTTGTCGATTTGATACAAAAATGATACTTTAAACCATCTTATTATTCTTAGATATGCTAAATCTTATTAGCATTATTCTTAATTATTTTTTATTTATATTATTTTCTATTGTAGTATTCACTTTGTAGTTCTTATTTGCATTATATGAATTTATATTATGTTTGTTTATAATACTCTGTACATCCTATATTTGTATATACTCTCTCAGGTATCTGTATTATTTTCTTAATTTCTTATAATTACTTAAATGTTTCAAGTATTACGTATTCTTAGATCTATTGTTTTATATTTCGTGTGTTTTTTTATATTTTGTGATTTACTTTTTGATACTTCTGATAAGTGTTGCACATTTTTAGATTTGTTATATTCTGAATTGCCTTATACATCCTTAGATTTCATTTTTTTCTAAATTATTTAGTGTATTTTAATTATGCTTTATATTTTCTTGATACTACCGAAAAATTCTAAAAACTGGCGAGTAATGGTGTTACTGTCTGGTTTGCCTTGTCTAAGCGAGCTTTCGCTCGATTATTTGACAATTCAATCGGACACTTTTTCCATAATAAAATTTATTGAGCGTACTGATCGATGCGAAATAAATTGTCCCCCCCCCCCCCGGCGGGGCCCCCCCCCCCCCCCGGGGGGGGGGGACGTGTGTAATGAAATTGGTCTCAAATTTTCGCCAGATTATTATTTATCAACTACAGTAGAATAGCTCGTACCAAAATTTTCCCTGACGGGATAAAACATTTTTCCTCGATGGGGGGGGGGCACAGCATCCCCGACAGGGGGGCTCTGGCCCCCCCTGCCCATACAGCAGGTACATAAATGCATGCATGCAAATTATGCATTCTTCCTTTTATAACACTTTCAAGTCCATATTTAGGCTTATCACTTACTGTTTTGAAGGGGATATAACTTTTTTTATATACTTTTATTTAACTTGACTGTTTATCATGTTTTGATAAGATGGAATTTGGAAATCTGTTCTCACTCGCCTCCTGATGTGTTAAATTTTGGACACTTGTTTGTTCTTGACGACAATCACTATTTTAATATTCCCACAACTTGATTATCAATGGAGTGGATTTTGTCCACTTGGTAGCGAGTTTGAAACTTCCCATCAGAATTTAAATGTAATTTATGGAGTTGCACGATTAAGAAAATTCCATCACTTTAAATACAACAGTTTTATTCCATTTTCTATAAGTGTTGTAAATATATACTTAATAAATCCTTTATTTTTACTAATAAATCCTTTATTTTTACTAATAACAAAGTCATTTGATCAGTGGGGGTGCTTTATGAATTGCATTAATAAAAAATAAATAAATTATGCACCTATGGGCAGACTTTTTTTATACAGTGAGTGAAAAGCAGATTTTTATAACACTTACAGAATTTATCTTTTGGGAACTACAGCACCTTCTAAAAAAATATTTCCCATTGCAAATAGTATATGTGGAAAAATAATAATCTATAGTAAATGTTGAAATGATAAAGTATATAGCTGCAATAAGGAGGGGGAGAAAAACCATTATTATGGATCATGGGAAATAAGATCAATTAGCATGTGTCACAGTTGAATAATAAATGTCACTGCGCACATAATCTCCGTTTTATCACGTCACAAATTTTATCACTCCAAAACTAAACTCGCATGGTTTACTTGACATATATTGCATGAATTACTTTATTGGAAACGGGAGTTTTAAGAAAATGAAAGTTTGTTTGCAAAAATTATTTTTTAAAAGTTACTGGTGTGTTGCCCTTTCTCCATCAAATTAACCCGTCAACGCCCAAATTAACATAAAGCACAGATTTCAATAAATTTCTATTAAATTATGTTAATCTTGATGTTTTAAACATAACTGTAAAGTAAAATTAAATTTTTAATTTTTTTTAAATCGGTAGAAAACCATTTTTTTTAAACTTTATTTTACAAAAATATTGAAGATTTTTAAACTATAGTAAAACATCAAAAAATAAAGACTCTAGTTCCTTGCATCACCTCAAAAATGAATCAAATGAAAAATAAAAAAAAATAATAATGGCGACATTTTGACTTCAAAATCTTACTAACTAGTGGTTTACACCTGTTGAACATTTTTTGGAGTTTGGCAATACATATTGGTTTGCTAGACAAAGCAAAAATGAAACAATGGAATGCATTCAGTATAGCCACGGAAATGAAACATAACTAGCCTATAAATAGGATGCTGAGTATTAACAGGTTAAATCTTTTATTAATTTACAAAAATTTTGATAAGCCATTTTTTAATTTTAAGATTTCTGTCATTAATTTACATACTAAACAGCATTAACAAAGAAAAACCTTTTGTCATTGAAGTTCATGACTTAAATACATGACTTAAAATGCATCTAACATCAAAATTTTGTCATTTTTTTTTTTTTTTTTACCCTAGCTTATTCTTGCGTGTAGAAAATATGATCAACCTATCTGCTGCATGTCAAATATTCGATTATAAATTACGTTTTGTAGATTATATTATGCAAGTTTAGTTATAGAAATAAATGCAATTACAAAAATATAATCCAATCCTTTGTTAACAAGCAAATTGTGTGGTATATCTGAAAAGTAAATACCGTTTTCATATTAAAAAAAACACAAAATTTTTGAAAAGAATAATTTTACTTTTTCATGAAACCGCATCCTTTAGACCATTTTTCTATATAATCTCTACCATTATTAAAATACTTTTCATAATTCAATCATTTTTACCACTTCCTTCTTCCACGAACAACCATACCAATGAAGATTACCACTGCTGCACAGCATTTCTCAATTCGTCATGATCATCATACAGCTGGTTGTCAATAGGTAATGCAAGATGATGAAATAAGTGGTTGCTATTCAGCACCAAGTCAGGAGTATAAAGTGGGTGGCCAAACTGCTTCAACTAAACTTGTACCCGTACTAATGTCAACCGACAATTAGTTTTTGCTGCAGTGCAACTTGTGTGCAGAGTTGAATTGTTAACATTCATTTTGTGTCAAGTCATACACAGCCACTTGAGCTTGCAGTTCTGTGAATTTTACTTCAACTTCCTTGTTTTATTCCAAAAACACAAAAATCAAGCTTCAGCTCATCTACATCATCAATATTTGGATCACAAATTGTGGTCCAAGTTGCATTAATTGGAATACTTTTCCCTCGGGCCATTCTTTTGGATTACATGATGATGTAAAACAATAACGACACCATAGATGCTCAAGTAAGTCTATTTGATTATGCATTAAGTAATTCTCAATCATGAATTTGTGTTTCCCTACCTTGGCTCAGTTAACAAATTAGTCTTACTTGAAACTTTGTTCCCCCATACCCTCATCACAAGAAAAATTTAAAATATAACTAATCCAACTGGAAACAATCATAAAACTGATGAAGAAATCAGAGCAAGAATAAATTCCACAAAAACAACTTTTAAAAACTCTTATTAGTGTACTAAGAGTAGATTTTTTTATTTTAATTATTTTTTTACTTTAGTCCTTAATTCACTCATTCATTATATAAACATTATGTTCATTATTATAAACATGGAATCTTGAATTCTATTAATTACCCTGAAATTCACTACTACACACCACTGCAAGCAATCAAAATTCAATTAAATTTAATTGATAATCAACTAATAATTAAGTTCAGAAAGTATTAAAATAGTATACTGTCAACGAGAACACAACTATACAAAATTTTAAAACTCTAAAACATCAGGGAGCGAGGTGAAAAATAGATTACGAAATTCCATCCTTATAAACATGAAACAAGCAACAAAAGGGGGGGGGGGCTGAAAAAAGCAGAACATATCACTAAGCAGTTATTGATCAGGCCAATAATACCAAAAGGCTACAAGAACTTTGTGGGGGGAAAAAAGAAACTGAAAGTGAATGCTTGCAAACTCCTCTATGAGAATCAAGCAAAAATGGTAATTGGAGAACTGCCAGGAGACTTCCCCACCTACTGCAAAATTGTGTTTCTCAACAAGAAATAAACAACCTAAAACTCCGCCTTATCCTAGATACCAATGAACATGATTTTTCATGCTATCATCAATTCCTATATGGCTCAAAGAATTGCCAGTTTCTATACAAGAATGGTTATCTTACCTGGTGAGGCCTTTCTTAGAAGGAGGAATGAAACACTGATAAAAACTGTATGAAATAGAGAAATGAATAAAGAAAAATAGTTTAAGGTATGCTGGTTCAAGTTTTAATCAAATTATTCAGTTAAAAATATGTGTTTATTTCAATTCAAAAATGGCATTTACATTCCAGATAATATGTATATTACAACAAGTAACCACATGCATTTTGTAATATGTGCGACTAGTGGTGACAAAACTGGTAAACAAAATATTCATGTTTAAACAATGAGTACCAGGATATGTACGAATATTACATATCTGATGTGTCAATAAATTCTGAAATTAGAAATAATTGCTGAAACGAAATTGACTATGGAATTCCATTTTTCACAATAGTTTATTTTCAACAGTACATACAACATTTAACTATAAACTGAATATTTATATAATCATGATTACAGAACAAAAACAGTTTATTAATAAAAAAACTGGTTCCAGATTCAATATGACATAATGAATATTTTACATACTAAGGAATAAATGCAAATAATGATAAAGGAAACAAAGTAACTCATAGGGTTAACAATTCAAATTATTAACTTTTCATTTAAATATAAAAAAATTACAATAGTTTAAATGAGTAACATTTGCTCAGAGCACTAAAAAAAAAAATGATGGTTCAAATCTATAATCATGGAATGTCTCGCATCGCAAATCTTTTCAAATCATTCCAAAAGGTTTTATTGTTTCACAGGGTTCGTACATTACCCTAACGTTTAGCACTTACATTTTATCAAAAGCCATTTTAAATTTGTATTTTCTTTAACTACGTTATTTTATATGCAAATTTTTCATCTTTGTGCAGGAAAAAAATTGGAAACATATGAAAATGTTCACAAATAAGGAATTCTACAATATGATTTGAAGAACTTGAATTTTACTTCAGATGTTAAAAATAGCCAACCTTGTGAAAGCTGTAAATTTTACTTTATTTGACTTTCTACAAAGTTATTTTCCAATTTAATAATATTTTGTCATGAGCAATTTATTATTCTTCAATCTATCATCATTTGAAATGGAATGATAAGTAATGTAATGCTAGCTCCAATGAGTTCAATTTACAAATCATTCACAGGGGAAAAACAATTAAGAGTATGTAAAATCACGGAATTGAAAGAGTTTTAACACTGCAGACTATTAAAATTTTAGAATAAAATTTACATTGCCATAGAAAAAAAGGCCTTGGCATTTTTATTATTTTGTTAAAAATTTGTTCTCATGATGTTAAAAGAAATGTTCTTTGGCTATCAAAGTTGGCTCTTAAAGGACAGTTTTAAAGTTACAATTATTTTTGTTGATTTTAAATAATCTTATAGCAAATAAACAATAAAATATTAGGAAAATGTTTTATGAAACAAGTTTTTCTAGTACGAACCCTGATTAGAAAGCCAGCGATTCTTTTCAGAAAATTGAAATGCAAAGCACAATTCATCCAAGTTAAAAAATATCGAAGAAAATGCGAATACTTTTAAATTCTTCGAATAGATTATAAAAGTTAAATATGGTAAGAATCGCTGCTTTTATTTTTATTAATTGAAGAATTACAAAATAAAGCTTCATAAATGGGGGGGGGGATACAATATTTTTTTAAAGTCCTTCGATTTTTTTTTTTTTTCAACTGAAGAAGCTCCTATTTATTCTATTTTTTAATTCAGGATAGAGTTAATACCATAGTTATTAACATCTTGAAAATAACTTAAAGAAATGACAAATAAATAAAAGTAATGAGGAATAAACACAGAACATGATTAAAATATAATCTACAAAACTTAGTTCTATATTTATTTTAATGCTATATTCAAGTTGCTAATAACTGCAGTAATCCTCTTATAGTCATATCCTTTGCTTTTTGAGAAACAATGGAGTTAAATCAGTCACCATATCCAGTTATCACTAGTTTTTGTCTATTTGTACACCAAAAATAATGAAAAGTCTCCTCTTAAAGAGTAAAACCAAAGGACTGCAATTAAAATATTGACTTGTTATTTATCTATTAATTAAGTTTTAAAATTATTAAAGTTTAACAGGATTGAAAACGCAGTGCAAATCTAGTTTATTTCAGTTTACCAAAGCAGTCCCACCAAGAAAAGAAAATTAAGAATTAAACCGAAGACAGATTGAGATCTCCCAGGCCTCCAGCCAAGAAAAAGGAAGCCAAGCGCAAATATCTGAAACAGAACATTCATTAAAATACAAGTTTATACAATTATGAAGAAAATATCTCTAAAGAAAAAACTTTAGAAACATTTCCTTAAATCAATTAACCCTCCGACTTCCACATAAGAATTTTTCACATGAAAAGTAGATTTCCAATTGACAGCTCATTAGCAACTTTATGTTCTCCCTTCATTTTGAAGACTATTAAATGATTTGGAACAGTTACATCATAAAAACAATGCTGTTTATCCATCACCCAGCAAAATTCTAAAGAGTTTCATTTCTCCAAATTCTCACTGCAGAAAATAGCTACCAATTTAATAGCGGAGAAAGGCGAGAAGAAAAAAAAAACAAAAAAACAACGTTAAAAGTTTCAAAATTAAGAACTGTCTATCATTCTGGACTTTAGAAATTCCAAGTATCAGAATTTGGAATCAGAGGGTTAAAAGAGCAGACTGCAGAAAGATTTCTAAATATTAATCAACATGACTAGATAATTCTAGAATAGTGATGTTCTTTAAGAAAGAAACTAGAAATCAACACTGGCATGTGCGATTGTCAGGACTAATAATTTATGAAGTTTTACTCAGACCACCCTTTCTGAAAATTTCTCCATTTGCTGCTAACAAATGAAAAACAGAATCTGGTAATGCTATAGTTTACCAACTTTTATATACCATCAAGGTTAAATGATTTTAGAAAACCAACACTAGTCCTTATTAAAGGGTTTAAATTAGTTGTTTAAAAGAGCAAATATCATCCAGTAAAAGCTCTACCATTTTAATATTATTTCAATCATAACTAGAAATTATCTGGGTTATTTAAAAGTTAATTAAAGTTGTATTATGTATTCCCTTGTTATCTGAAACATTCTATAGTTAGACCACAAGTCAAATTCCCATAAGAAATATCTCCTATAAAATATTTGTAATGTGTATTCTCTCTAACATTCATTTTCCTCCATTTGCAAATATGTCAAAAAATAAATAAATTCTAATTGAATAAAAACTTAGGCGATTTTGGTTCATTAAATATTGAAATGTCAGAAGATCAGCATTTAAAAATTGATCAAGACAAGAATAATGTATATAGCCAATTATTTTTTGTAATGTAAAACAGAAATATACATAGAAAAATGAAGGGCATAATTTATTCTCATTGATGAATCCCAGTAAGATAACTTTCATTCTTGCTAAAAAAAAGGTAGGCAAAAAGACAAAGATACTTTTTTTTCTTTAATAGCTTAAAATTAAATCTGCAATAAGACTTTTTTTTCAGAAACTAATTAAATTTCCTATCGACTTTAACAAAACTTGTACAGGTATCTGCTTGCAGATGAAAAATGATCAATAACAAAAAGAGGCCAAATCCTGCACTTACAGAACTTCATATTTTTAACAACTTCACAGCCATATGACAAGTCAGTCGTCATATGTATATCTGACTGACTGTGTTGTAACAACCGAATATTCAGATTTATTTTAGCCCTCAGAAACTTAAGAAATAAATGTATGTGTTGGTAAAGCATTCATAGCACTCAATCTGTTAACCTGCGACGTATTTTACTCACTTAACCTAAAATATCCTCTTGTATAATATTTAAAATAATATTCATACATTTAGGAGAACAGAGCTTGCAAATCTTTCTCTTTAAAGATGAAAGATACCTTTTGTGGAGTTAAGTTTTTCAACTTTGTTTCCACCAATTCACATGAAAGGTTTTTATGCAGTATTATTCCACAAAAAGATCGCCGTTGTCTTCAAAATTTGATATCAACATTTTAAAGAAGTTTACAACTGACAATTGAATAACTTTTCTTAATAGTTTGTACGTCCTTTATATTAGCTTACCCAATGTGTCCAATGTTTAATGTTCTTAGACAAAATCTTCAAACAGTTAGATTTTACTTTTTTAAAATTGGTAATGGCTCCTTTGTCATTGGCATATTGTTGTACAATAAAATAAATCTTCTGAATCTTCCCTAAATTTAAAATAAAAATTATAAGAGCAGAATGTATTTTATACAAGATCATTGTTTCAATACATTTGGGCTAAAAAAAGCAACAACTCCTAAACATTTTTTTTACTGCCAATATGCATCTTCTACAGTCATCCCCAAGGTTCAAATAGGCTAGTGTATTTATACTAGCAACTAAACTAGAATTAGGACAGGAACCACACACATCCTTTCAACTTCGTAATCACAATTCATTATCAGAATAACCAAGTGTTCCACAGACAAACTGCTACATAATTATAATTTGCTATACAAAAATAAAGGAAAATCCCTCTGCTACAAATCTTGCTTTATTTGGATTTCCTGGTGCAAGAGCCAGCTTTGGCAATGCTGTGCTCCAAATCTTGTGAAAGTCAGTAAGTTCCTTGCCATGGAACTATAGAACAATGCATAGAAACAATGAAAGGCAAATAGCTCATTAATAAAAAGAAACGAAATCTTGCAGTAGCCACTCTCTATGGTGCAAGACACATTCTCAGCAATAATTCTTGCAATTTTCTGTAGAAAGATAAAATTCTATGGCATATCCTTTTAAAAATAGTAATCTTGATTTTCATATTCTTTCATGCATAACCATTTCTTTTTCTCTTCCCATTCTTCTTCATGAAGACAATGGGCATTTAAAGGTTGTGTATTCCAAGGAAATCACACAACCTTCAACACAGTAACATACATTTTTTTTTTTAAGAGAGACTCTTGAAATCAAAAATACTTTTAGAAAAATTGTAACATGGTTATCAAACTTCTTGATAAGCACATGTTTGTAAAAGAAAAGTAATAATTATTCTGATAAAATATCAAAATCTTTTAAACAAGATGAAGGACAAGGAGTAGATGCATTAAACTACTCCTTGAGAATCATTAATATGCAATTTTAAGTTTTCAGCTTCCTACCTGTAATCTCTTTCCCTACATTTTAGAAAAATAAAATTTTATTGACATTCCAAAATGTGGCGAAACACAATATGACCATTTTTGTACATCAATTGATCAAATTTCATTTTCTGCTTCAGTTTTTAATCTTTTAAAAACTACTATACAAGTCAAACTGCTGTAGGAATAATATCAGCAATTTTTAATTCTTGGTCCCAAGAGGCACTTTCTTTTTAATGTAAATAACATGAATAATGTGTCAACAAGAAAACATTCTGGCTTGTGAATCAATGCACAGCCAAGCTAAGTCCAGGTCAAGTTGATTGAATTTTGATTTTCTTTTGCAGATGGGTTGGACCAATTGTCAAGATTTCCTTACTGTGAGAAAATAAAATGCAGGTTCATCACTAAGAGCAATGCTTCAGTTTCATTTGAAAACATGTCATCAAATACAAGAAAAGGCACAGTATCATATGTCTGACTGATATAAAACTACTAAAAAGGTGCAACAAGAATTCAAATTTGTTACAGAACCAACCGCTAGATGTGAATTTGATACAATATGGGATGTGAAAATTTTTCAAAATAGATTTAGCAGAAAAGAGGCACACTTTAGGTCAGACATTTTGTGTATGACTCCCGGAACTCATATTGAGTGTCTTAAATAAAGCTTGATCAACTTTTATATGTATTTGCAACTTAAGATGCTTGGTATGTAATAAAATTATAAGCATTTTAAAATAGAGTAAATATTTTGCATCACCATGTATTGAAGCAATCGAAAAATAGCCAACTCCAGTTCTGAAAAAAAAATCCAATCCCCTTTTAATGTTTACAGTACAATTTCACATACAAGCTTGCAAACTGCATGTAAGCAGTTAAAATAAAATCCCTGCCTCATTATTATGCATGCTTAACTTTCCTTCAATCTGTATTTGATGCAATATTAACTTTAAGTACATCCAGTATTTAAAAATAAATGTGTCTATATATTTTTTGCATTACAATTTATAATTGGGTCTGCCTATTGATTTCATAGAAAACTTTCTTAAATAACTTGATGAACTAATAAAACTCTTAACGAGAAAAATTTCACTTACTTGAAACATATGAAAAATGACTTACCTTCAAAATTTCTTCAAACTTCAACTTTCACAGTCGTGGGAGGAGGAGGTTCCACTTCATTATCAACAGCAGAATCATTGTCATCATTAGCCACATCTTTCAGACCTTGAAGTGGGATGTTGTAGCTACGTTCCATTCCATGCCCATGAACTTCCAACTTATCTTGATAGTAGGAAACTGTTGCAAATGCTGAAGTATCTGGAGGGGTTTCTAGAATTCCAGAGAAGGCTATGTAACTGATGCCATGGGAATCCAAAGCATATCCACTCTTGTGTGTATGGCCACTAAAGTAGGCTATAACACATTTGTGGAGATGAAAGATCTTCATCACTTCCTCGTAATTCCACAGAAGACAACTCCAATCTGAACTATCAGGATGCAAACTAACGTGACCTGCAAATATGTGTTTAAAATCAATTATTAATGCCAAAAAAGAAAAAATTAGTATAAAAATGCAGAGGCTGAAATACAATTAGATACTTTGCCCTATTAGCTCTACTACAGTTGTCACAAAGTGTTATACGTTAGCAAGAAATGTCACTTTTCTGCAAGAACTCAAGTTTTCAATGTGTGCATCAAGTACCACAAATTTACATGGAAAAGTTGATTAAAATCTGCACGTTTTACAGTATAAGGAGAGTGAATTTAGGGCATTTTAAATACTGATAAGCAAAGGAAAAGTATCCTCTATTATTACGTCTAGAATATTTTTATAACAAGAAGTTTCATAACAATATAAATGAAAATAACTCAACACAGTTTATAATTTTGTTAGCAAATCCTCAAAGTTTTTTTTTTTAAATATTTTTAAACATACTAAAACATCAGAAAAAAAAAAAAAAAAAAAAAATTTAAAAAAAAAGTTAAAAAAATTATTTTTTAAATATTTTAATAAAATTTATAGATATTTTTAAAATTACTTTTTTAATGCAGGAAGTTTACAATTTCTTGGAAATAAATACTTTTCAGAATAGGCGATCAGTAAATAAGCCGTATAAGATATTCTTTTTACATGAATCTAATAAGTTCAATGACTCTCTAAAACATCAGTTTGCAAGACCCAATTTGTTCTTGTGAATCCTTGCAAAATGTTACTATATCATACACAAGGTAAATTAGATGGAAAAAGGTTTTCAAAATTGTAAGAAAAATATAAAAAAGGAAATTATTAACCTCACCCAACTGACCTCAATATTTAAATCATTAGTTTTTAAACTGTGAATTAATACTGTATATACTGAACCCAAATATTTTATTAAAATAAAGCTATAATCAAACAGATTTACATGTGTAAGAATATTTGAAAAGATTAATAATTTTATTTAAAACTATAATATACATAAAATATGTCGTATACAGGAGATTTAGAAATTTAAAAGGATCTTACCAAATACAATAACTTTCTGTCCAAGTTCATCCGATTCCTTAAGTTCTTGATCAAGCCATGTCAGCTGTTCCTGACCCACTGCACCATTCATCTGCTGAAACCGAACATCAAGACCTGTCAAGGAGCCTTCGCAATCCCATTCATCAAATATCTCATGTCCATGTTTTGAATACAACACCTTAGTAGCTTCTACATAATTCGGATGCTGAGAGTCATAACCTAAGACACTAATGTCAAAACAATCCAATGAAATGCATTTCAGTTCAGGGACAGGTGAAAATTTATAATACAAAACTGGAGTAGAGATGGGATGGTTATCTTTTACAGGTTTAAAAGGGGAAAATATTTCTTGTGGAATATTAATTTTCATGACAGACTCGTAAAACAAAGCAGCCAATTCTTTCCTATTGAAATTATAAAGTTCATGGTTACCAACTGTGTGAAATGTAGGAATGGAGGAATGTTTTTCAAAATGGGATAAGGTTCGTCTTAAGCTTGTATAGGAGTCTCCATTAAAACGATTCAGACCATCAATGATGTCTCCCAACTGCAAAACAAACTTAACTTTTGATCCTGGTCTTTCCCAATACTTAAAAGCATCATCAACCTGGCCCAAAGATCCTCTGTAAAAACGGGTTTTTGATGGGTCGTAGGCTGCAATCTGGTCATCATGATCAGCATATTGAACATCAGTTAAAACACCAAACGTAACAACAGGATCCTTAAAAACTTGTGAATCTACTGCCATGATGAAGCTAGAAAAAGTAAAAATATAATCTGTATTTTAAATAAGATATTTTCAACATAATCCACACAAAACAAACATTTTTATTAGATTTTAAATCATTAAGAAATACATTGGATCTTTCTATATAAGTCTGAAATTTTCTTCAACAGCAATATTTAATTATTCAGTAGTATATCAGGTCTTCTATAATTAATGGTACCAGCCATAACTGAAATAACAAAAATTAGAATCATGAAAAATTTAACAATGCCTTATTTCAAATTAGTCAATAGTTCCAAGCACAAATAATTAAAACCATCAACTTCAAATGTTTCATTAAAATTTTTTAAAGAATTTGTTGTTAATTAATAAATTTTACAATAATGATAAGACTGTTCAAACAAAATGTGTGGCAAAAAATTTTTACTACAAAAACTGGACCATAGAATAAAAGGTTCATAAAGCTTTTCATGAGAAAATAAAATACTTTTAACAAAATTCTTACGGTTAGTTTAAGATGGTCCTTATAAGTGATTTTTTTCCCCCATTCCAATTATTTTTATTAAAACGCTATGTGTGCTACATTTTCAACCAATAATCGATAGCAAATGTATACAAACTAATATAAAAATTAAAAGGTTATTCAAAAAACTTAATGTACGCAATTACTCAATAAGTGTAATATTATAATTTTAAATATTTTAACTGCAAAAAAATAAAATTTTAAAATTTACTAGATTGGCATATTTGCAACAGAATCTGCAAAAAACAATTTAAATCTGAAAATTTGACGCTGTCAAATGGACAACATATTCCATTCTAGAGAAAAATTATAACCTAAATTGATAGGCAATTGATAATAACAGCACTCCATTCCATGCTTATAATACATTCTTATTTCTATTAGTGTTTAAAGTCATGCAATTACAGTAACTATATTCGAAAAAATTAACAATCAATCTGTAATCAAGTAGTCCTGATAATTATGTGTCCTTTTTTAGTACTATTTATTATTTTAAATTTTACAAATGAAATCCCTCCAGTGGATGGTTTTAAAGAAGGTAAAAAGTACCAAGAATATCTCAAATGACTGATGAAATTTCATTTTAACTATAATTTGTTTGGTGTGCATCCAAGGTTCATATTTTCGCAGTATCATTCCTTACTTTAATAAAATAATGAATAATAAGATTTAATTGCTCCTCTGTACATTGGAAGCAGACAATATCAGTACACCTGAATGAAATATTGTTTTCACAGCAAATGTTTTACAAGTTATTTTGAGATATAATTTACTTCTGCAATTAATTAATTTTTAAATTATTTTAGCATAGTTTAGAATTAGTTTCTAAATTAATTTTCTTCTTTATGCATTTTCTTAAATGAATACTTTATTGTACACAAATATTCTTTTTCACTCTTTCTTAGAAAGATTTCTGAATTGCTCCAGTTTAGGAAATACATGTCTTTTTGGAAAAACCTTGTAATGCCCCCATGATCAGACAGCCTTACACTCTAAACTTGCACACCATACTAACATGTAAATGTTTCAACTCATGACCAGTAGTGGTAATTGGGGGCAAATTGAGGCAACAAAAATGTATAGACACGTAAAAGTATCCTGGAGTATAGTGGTAGACAACAAAATTTAAAAATTTAGTTACAAAACTAGATAAGATTTTCTGGACATTACTGTTTTTATTTTTTAATAATTCCTAGTTTTAGTGCATAAAATTTTTAAAAAATGAAATAAAAATTCTCTTTTTTTCTGCAAAAAGTGTGTGTGCAATGGGGGGGGGGGGGCGCAACTGCCTCCTTTGCCCAATGTGATATGTTGCCACAGGCTAATAACTGCCCAATGTGATATGCATCCAATTTAATTGTACAGAAGTTTTCATCAAAACTGTAAAATTACATAGAGGATACTGTTAAATGCTTCCAATAGTAGTCTATAAACTTGCCTTGCTCGATTGAAAACATGCTTTATTAGATAAAATTTAGATTAATCAGCCCATAAATGTTTCTTGAAAATGTCCAAATGCAAACATTCAGTACATAATCAAATTTACAGCATGCAAAGCACTCATACTTGCCAAATCATTACTACTATATCAATCGCATAATGTCTTCCATCTCGCAAGTTTTGCATTTGTCTAGATTAAAATGAATCAATCATTATAAAAAGTCCTAATAAATTCTTTTCATTATTCATATTTCAGGAAACTAATTTAACACTTTTTGTCTATCTGCTTAAGATTTTGGCAAAAGTATATACAGAACAGTTTGTGTCATAGTGGTTTCCTTTACTTTAGAAAGCACTCTAATCCAATAATATTTTCCAAGCTGAAATATTAGTTTTATAAAGAAGTTTTTTTGGAAACCATTATAAAATTATTTCATATGCAATCAAATGGTAAACATCCATCTAATCATTTTTCCGCATAAATTCATGTCATATTTCTCCAGAAAATTTTGACAATTTACAAGATGGCACGAAGACTTTTTAAAACAGTAGTTCCTATTAATATACAAAAATTTCTTAATTAATGAAGAAGGTTTCACACATCTCATTCTTTGAGAACTTATTTTCCAAGATGCCTTATTTTTATATACTCACTCTATTGCAGATTTAGAGCATAGAATGATATTATTACCTTTTGATAAAGTTACAAACTAAAGTTGAAATGTTATATTTAAAATGCAATTTTTCAGACCAAAATTTCAAGCATACAAATAATTCCATTTAAAATTCAACTACATATTGTTACCACTGTCTAAAAATATTTAACATTCTTTAATTTTAATTCAATTAGAACAGAATAAAATATCTTTCAATAATGAAAAGAAGTAACAATATATCCAACCTACTATAACACCCATGTACATTTAACAATATCAAAAGGATTATAGTTTTCAAAACCATTAAAAAAAATCTTACTCCACCAAGAAATTAAAAAAATGATGTTTTTATTATTTTTTACAGTTTGAAGCCCAAGAAAAAATTTATTCTTGCACTATTAAATTGCAAAAAATATTATTCTAAAATAAGCTGGAATTATATTTCCGGCAGGATATCTAAAACAAAGATAATCGTTTAGAAAAATCTAAATATCGGGACCTGTTTTACAGATTTTTAAAGTAATGAAGTAATTTTCTTATTGGAAAATTCAAAAGTAGTTTCTTGAAAAATCGATTAGTTTCTTCATATGGAAATTAATCCACAAAAGCTGGTATATTAAAGATCCTGTTCTTGAAGTTCCATTTTTATGAAGTCTTCACTAAATAATATAGGTATGTTAAAACATTAGGACACGGAGAAATATATATAAAAAAAATGCACGCATAAATACCAGCTGCAGTTTGATACAGAAATAAATATTCTAGCATAGGGCAAAACAAATTTCAACTTAATGGGAGATAAATGATTTGCAATAAAGAGGAAACAAGAACAAGGTAGAATTCCATCACTAACAGGAAATTCAAGTACAGCACAACTGGGTATTGGGAAATGAAAACAACTGGCATAAATGTCAATAACTTACCGGCGAAATAGAAGCGAGAGCTTTCCCAGATTCACTGATGATTCGCTTCACAATAATGAAAAGATTGCAGATCCCTGCACTTTTTTGGAATTAAAAATATAAAAATTTTAACCTCAACGGCATTCTAACTAGCTATTAGTGGTTTCAGGAAACTCTATTAAGATGCGCTCGACGCAACACACTTTTATATCGATCAACTGCACTGCATCCAGCCGTTGGGTTGAGATCCAGCAGACAGCTGGTCACGTGATATGCAAACACGTGTACTGATTCTGAAAATAGATCGTTCACGAGACGGAAGGGAACTTGCACAAATTAAAATCATTGCTTTCTCAGTTTGGCGATCTTACAAAATTGTTACGCAAATTTTTTTAAATGTTTTTAACGGTTACTTTTATCTAATACTTTATAATTTCTTATGTCAATACACATGTTACACTTGTCTATTTAAAACATTGTGTTCATAGTTTTAATGTCCTCTGTAGGTCAATCAATTCCGAAGAAAACATGAAATGTATTACATAGAATGAACATCTTGGGGTTAGTGATACAAATTTGCATCACTTAAAATTTTGCATTTTAAAATTAATCTTGAATAATTTAACACTTAATTAATAAAATACTTATCAAATTCTTTACTTGAAGTAGGTATGTTTTTAACAAATTAATTTTAATTAAAAATTAAGTTCAAATTTATTTTTTTTATTATTATTTTTCCTTTACTCCTTACCCACATTAATGAAGATTCACACTACTGTATCTAAGCAATAAAAAAAATGAAATGAAAATCCATCCATCTTGTTCTGTTTCCAGCGAAAAGTTCAATGACTTTTACCATGTCTTGTTTGACTATTAAATAAGTTTTAGCCTTTGAAATCATTGTAAGTGCATTTTACCTGTCCTAACTCCTAGAGCGTCTTAGAAAATAGGCATTCTTTTTTCTTTAATGTTGAAAAGCAGAATTCAGGCTAAGATGTAAGCATTGAAATCGCGAATTCTCTTCTATTACAATGGGACTTGGCTAATTCAAAGTTGACAGGATAACTTTGACCACAATAATAATTAGATTTATCCAAAAATTCATCCTCCAGGGGGCCACCTGGAGCTCGAGGATGAAAAGTTGCAGCGCATGTAAGCAGGCTCTCGTCCTCCCTGGCGATGGTGTTGACTGGTTAGCGGTCCCATCGTCGATGTCGGGACGTACCTTTTTGAGAAGGTTCCTCTTATGGAACGCTTGCAATGGTGTTTATTAAGAGTGGTTCACAGTATCAGTATTGCTATTTGAGGTGGTCTGGTCATTCCGCTTCATCGTTTGTCCTTGTGACAGGAGCGAAGTAATTCTTTATGATTATCCAAAAATTCAACTTGAGAAAAACTGGATCTAAAATTAATACAGAGAGAGACAAGGCGATTTTTAAACCAAAAATGCATTTTTAGCATTAACAGTTTTAATAAACATTGCATTATCTCTACTAATAATAAAGAAGAATGTGTGAATGTGGTTTTGTGTGTGTTGGCTCTCTACAGGACAGATCGCTGGACCTAGAGCTATGAAATTCGGCACCAACATACTTTGGAGGATAGGAATGTGCACCTCGGAGCCCTTTTTTTCGAAATTTGAATTAGAATTTAAAATAATTAAAAAGTAAGCGAAATTTTGGCGTTTTCTTAATAACATCCAAAAATATTACAGCACAAAAATCTCTTTTCCACCATCTGAATCCTTTCAATGATATTAATTAAGTTGCTGTACAATTTTTTCTCTAATTTTAATAAATTTTTAAAAATATTTTTAAGCATAATCTACAACAATACTTTTCATTGTTGCAATGAAATTAAAAACAGTTTTCATTGTTAAAGCAAATATTTCTCTTTCATTGTTGAAAGCAAAGGGATAATCCTAATGGGTTTTCTTTCCATTTTTCTTTCACCAGTCTTTCTTTGAAATTTATAGACAAAGTTCTGTAAGATAGTAAGTATATTAGGAGATATTTTCAGTAATTACTTTGTTAAGGGACGCTGTGCACTTTCTTGACCAACTCGATAGAAAATACATCATACAACAACAAAAATATATGTAACATGTTAATATCCAGGAAAGAGCGCCTACCATGATTCCAATACACTAAAGATTCTCTTCTCTGCCAGACTTTTGGTTCTTTTCCAAAAGGAAAAAAATAGCAGGAGTGAAAGGCTTGTTTCTTTAAAAACACTATGTTTAAATCTGGATGTAACACTCAATCAGCCTTGACCTTGAATGGCTTTTACGCACTGTGAAAATTTCTGTCCTCGTCCAAGGATTTTTTAGCACCCTTTTCGTGTTCTGGTAAATGTTACGTCGATTTTGAAGTAGCACAATGCTTACATTTGTCTTCAAATCGGGTACTTTGACTGATATTCATGAGTAAATCAGTGCAGAGTGGTTATTGGCCTTTTAGTAGATGTCATGCTTTTTGTTTAATTTTGCAACCCTTTCAATGTTTTTTTTGGAATCCTGAGTAATTAGTATTTAACGCTACAAGCAACCAAACCGGCTTTTCCCGTTCTTTCCAGAGGCGGTCCGAGGTAATTGTACCAACCAGTCAAAGTACTAATATGGCGCCCCCACCCCCAGGACAACATTTTTTCGTTTTGTTTTGTTTAATTATACTATGCCTGCATTCTAAACGCCAAACTAACTTTCATATAGCAATATGCATGTTTAACCTGCAAATATGACTGAATCATTAAGGAGAGAATTTTTGAACTTCAGATATATTTAATATTATATAGGCTTTATTGAAGCTAAATTAATATGTCCAACAAATTTATTTAAAAAATGGTTTACTTTATTTTAAAACAGTATTATAAATTCTGTTCAAAAATTAACTTTTCTTGCTTTTTATCCGTAAAGTTTCTTCTCAATTTCAATATTTTGCAAAAGGTTCCGTTTAATTGTCATGGTTGCTAAGCCAACTAGTCACTCTTGGGACACGGTGGATTGCTGATACGTTTTGATAAGTTTCAGCAGTGGCGGAGTGGCGAGGTTGCCAACTTGCCCGATGGCAAGTGGGCCCCTTAAACAGAAGACAATTTGGGCCCCCAGAAAGTGTGGGCGAGAAAAAAAGATCTCTTTCTCTATAGTAAGCTTTTCTAAAGCAATGAAATAAAATACCCCTGTACCCAAGGCCCATGTTTTAGGGATTTATTGCCGTCGTAATTCGACGAGCCGAACAGCGGGTGGTCGAATACCGACCCAAGACGCACAAGCAATTACAACTGCCCGTAGGAACTGTACTAAGGTCTCTGTCCAGTCCACTTCCTTTGACCTTCCGATCATTTACAGATGCTTCTCCATAATGTTGCAGCCATCGCACAAACCCTCGGGCTATTTGAACAGGATAGCTCTTCGGTGCAAAGTGGAGCTGCAATACTCTTTAAGATTTTTTGTTGGTTTCGGAAGCCCCCGGAAAGACGGACGGAAATATATGTATGAATTAATATTATGATTGTAGATATTTGTGGGCCCTCACTGACTCCTGGCAACCACTATTTTCAGACCCAGTCCGCCACTGAGTTTCAGTTTAGAAAAACTTGTCTCGCCAGCAGCTACATATACTAGGAAAGTCAGAAAAGTACTCAAAGCCACTGAAAGATTTCGAAAATTTGCAGCAACCCTGTTCTTATTGAAGTAAGTTAGAATCTCCAATAGCTCGTCACTTCGTCTGGTAGTAGAACATAACTAATATTTCTTGTCAAAATTGGAAACCATCTACATCGTTATGATTACCGATACTCAAGGCCAAATGAAGGTCTTTGAACATACCAAAAATTTTGTAGTGTTTCCCTTTTTTGACGAAAAACCATTCAGCTTCCAAGATTCATAATCACATTGCTTCTTTTTTTTTCAATGGTCGATCTTCAGGTTCTTGAAATTCTGCTTCAGTTTCGATACTGTTACAGAGGTCACATTCGTCAACCAGAGCCTGTTAAAACCCCTTGTCTGATCTCATTTCGACCATAGCTTGTCTTGTTTTGTCCATGATTTCTACAGTACTAGACCCATCTATATTTTCACTCTGTAACATCCTACTTATGACATAGACCTTGAAGAGAACTGAGTGCCAAATGACAAGAGTAGCAACAAATTTAAAACTTTTTACCTTCTTTACCAAACTCAAGACAAGGTTTTTGGCTAAAAAATCAGTTCTTTTTTATCTAGCGATAATTCCAGCAGAGTGACCGCATTTTATTTAAAAATATTATGAACTTGCTATGCAGGCTTGTTATACTATGTGCATGTATCTTCAAGATTGTCCAAACGATGAGTTTAGGATGCAAAGACGTTGTAAATTTGTTATAAAATGCTAAGGAATTCCACAGCGTCAATAAGAACTAAGTTTAGCGAATATAAAACATAAATGCCCAAGGATTGATGTTCAGGATTTTTTCCTTTCATATTTTCCCGATTATTATAACTTTGGTCAAACATATTTTTCAGTGAATTTTTGAGCTATTTCAGCTGTACTAAAAGTTTCTCATTAAAGCATTATTTAGTGAATGTTCGATTGGAATGAATCCCGAAAAGTGCTCTTCCATGCAAGGTCCTGCACCTGTAATGCACCATATAAATCTTATAACAAATTCCATCGGCCCAACGTGAGTTCAGAGCGGTGTGCAGTCTAAAATTATGGAGTATTATGCCCACTTTGAAACTTCCTTCAAAATTGTTTCCTCGATTTTGGATCCAAGTAGCCATATGATTTCATTTTTGATAGGTTTTTCTCGGTAATGAATATGTGATTCATCAGAAGTTGCTCTTGTCAAATGGTCAACACTAACGACGCAAAATTTTCCAATGAATGCAAGTAGTTTTAAAAAGTTTCCACTGTTTTTTGTCACATAGTGCATCTTTCTTTCCTATTTTTTGCTTTTGGAAATACAACCACGTATACTAAACGTTTGAACACTTTTCTCCAATGCCCAACCTTCATTTTGGTTTTTTTTTCTGATTTTCAGAATTTGCAGTCCTTCCTAATCTCATTCTTTTACTGAACTCCACGCAATGCTGGTAAGCTTTCATATGATTTGGGGTTTTCTCATGTGCTGATAACTGTTCGTTCATGTGTTTCCAATCATAAAATACCGATGCTGATGCTAAGAAGATTAGTACAAAATCAAAAAGGTGGAAGTAGAAACAAAAAATTGCATTCACAGGGACTTTTTGATTTCGAACTGTAATTTATAATATTGCCGTTCGAAAAATTTTCTAAAGTTGAAAATCTGCCTTCAACTCATGTTGACAGACGTTTTATAGGTTTAATATTTTCTATTTTGATAAATTTCTTTATCTTGGTTTTTTTTTTCCCTCTGCTATCCGTCCCTTTCTCTTCCTATATAAAACGAACTTAATGTTCCTTTTTCTCAGTTATGTTAGCGAAATAAAATACACAATACTTATTCTTTTATAGGTTATAACGTTATCACAATTTTAATTTGATGTTTATAACACGAATAACTAAGAAAAAGTGTAGAATAATTTAAACTGAGTTTGTGATTATGGGCGTAGGCGACTTTCTGAGAATGCCCGAAAGAACAAGATGCTAGTTCTATTTTGGAGGTTGATAGTTTTCGAACAATTTTCAGAGCTATCAATCATGGTCATTCTTAGCGCAACATTTGTCCACAAGGCACCAAGAAGTTTCAGAAAATATAGTTAACATCGCGATAAAATGCTCTAGAATACTGCAACGATATTTTTGCGATATTGTGCGGCATTCAAAATATCGAACAACATTGTGAGGAAACCGTATAATATCTTGTGCTAATGAGGATACATTCCCACGAGACCACGTTTGGTGGGTGGTGTGTGTTTTTTTTGGGGGGGGGCAGTGACGAATTTTGACAATATGAGGTCACATGCACAAAGCTGTTTTTAGAGCCCTGTCCCTAACCAATGTCGTAAATTAACCGCCAGCTTAGCACTGCGCCCCCCTCCTCGTCAGTGGCGTACCTACATAGGAGGGCGCCCAGGCCAAATCCCGCGACGGCGCCCCCCCCCCTCTTTTTTCTTTTGAAATGTGATCCTCATTTTCTTTTCGGAAACTTCATGCCGGGGAGTGAAAGGATTAAAAGTGCAAATAAACTTAAAAAATGGCATACAAGACATTTTAGAGTTGATAGGATTTACACATTACATTTTCACAGAAAATTTGGTGCATTCTAGCTTAAATTCCTTAAATATGGATGAAATTAGAAAATCAAAGTTTTTTTGTAAGATACTTTGATATATTAGAAAAAAATATAAATAAAAGGCGCATTCCATTTATCTTGTATTTAAAAAATAATATAAAATGTGTACAAATCTCTTAATCAATCGAAAAAAAACCTAAATACATACAAATAAAAATGAAAAAAATCATATACATTACTTTTTTCCCTCAGACAGAATATAAAATCTTTAAACATTGAAGTAAATCTTTTGCTAATATAGATAAAATCATACAAAAACCTTAGTGACAAATATATTTAATAATATTCATAATATAATTTATCACATAATTTCATACATATCTTTAAATATATTAATCAAAATTTACCACTAATAAAGTTTAATAATGTTTTAAATAGCACCTTATGGCAAAGTTAAATTTATTGCGTGCAATTAGGGCATACGCTATTGCAGGGGAAGAAATGCTGATTTAAGCATGGATTAAATTATAACTTTATTAACTTGTCTATTACATGTAAAATTGCACTTCCTTATTATTTTCGTACACATTATTTATGTGCATAAAAAAAGGATACATTATCTCCGAAAATTTTTAAAGGCTTTATTGTATCCGAAATGTTATTAATTAAACTTTCTAGCTTTTATTGAAGCAAAAGTGTTTATAATTACAATACTTTAGTACTAAAATGTTTGTACATGTGCTAAACATGAGGGTTACAAACAAAAAATGACTGCCATATTTACATATTTAAATAATTATTTTGGAGTATTTGGCAATGAGGAGGCAGACGTGCTTGCGAAAGAGGGAAGTGCTCTTCCTTCTGCATCCTCTAGCGAACTCTTCACGTCCGAAATATATTCTATTCACAAGGCTATAGCAAATTCTGCTTGGAGAAATCCTCCCACACATGATTGGTATGCCGGGAACCGTCCTGGTCTGTCTCTACAGTTCGTAGGCACAAGATTCGCTCAGACTGCATTGGCCAGGTTGCGTAGTGGACACATTAAAAGCTTAAAATTCATCGATAAGGAAAAGACTTTTTCTTCTTGCCCTTGTTCCTGTCCTGCTTCTCCTGCCCATATCATTGACTGCATTGGCGCCTCTACGAGGCAGCTGTGGAGTGGGGAGGGCAAAGGACTTGTGGAGTTGTTAGAGCGACATGGTGTCATGGACCTGGTCTAATCTTGGGCCAAGGGGACATGAAACAACAACAAATAATTATTTTATGCTGAGTATTGATAGTTTAAAGATTTTTTAGTCAACACAAATTTTAATTTGCTTGTTAAAAGCAAAATTAATTGGTGACAATAGCGTAACTTAGAGAGGAAAGAAAACACTTCACAATACAGCAGGAATTGAAATTCTAACGTATTTGTTCTCGTTAATTATTAAAGAAATTGCTTTCATTTATCTTGATTTCAACATCAATACGGACTGATAATTTTTACCACCAATTGCAAAAACTTTATGCGGTCTTTTCTTTCTCTCCCTCAGTACTCTTGTTTCCGGGGCTCCCGGGACGAGTGATTTTTTGTGTTTGGCAGAACAACTGTATCTAGGTGTGTTTTTTGACATGAAATTTAAAATAAACACTATCACATTTTCATCATACAAATTATACAAATATTCATTGTTAAAAACAATGGAAAGATAGCGGACTTACGTCTTTTAAAGTTGCTGGAATGCTCTTACACTACACAAAAAAATGGAGGTATATTTTCCATTCTTATTCTTTGCTGGAAGCTGATTGAAAATAGGAATGTTACTTTTACGAACCATTTATCACCAACTTCCGATGAAACTGCTATCCATCCAGTCAGTATGAATCAAGCATACTGTGAGAAACCATTAGAAAACTTGCGGTGATAACTGATTCGTAACTATGTTCAAAATAGAGAGAAAAACCACCCCACCGAGACACAAATGTGTGTCTCGGTGGGGTGCGAGTTCTAAACGAGCTTTTAATTTCGTGTTTAGGGTTTTGGTCAGGAAATCTCAGAAACATAATATCATTTGTTATTTTGTCGCAGCTTGAGGTTTCCGAGTTGTAAAAATGACTGTATCGTTAACATTTTCCCACGCTTTGTTGAAACCATTTCAATTTTTAAGAATCTTGGGAAATAAGAACTAAAAAAAGCCAACTTTTCTTTTAAATACAACCAATTGACTCCTTAATTTTGCATCCCCTGGCAACTGTGCCAAGGGCACGTGCCCTACATGCCCCACCCCAGGTTACGCCACTGCTCCTCGAGGCGCGAAGCGAGCGCATCTAGCTCCTGTGCAAAAAACCGCCAGTGGCAGTAGGCATTTAATACATCTCACATGTCTTGATGATATTATCTATATCTATACATATAAAAGGCAATGTTTGTGTGTATGTGCGTGCGATGTCCAGACAAATCTAGCGCACTCACAGCCATGAAATTTGGCACACACGTAGTCGTAAAGGTGACTTAATGCAGCCCGAATTTTAAAATTTAATCTAGAATTTTTTTAATTTAATGTTTTGTGCTTTTTGAAACATTTTTGTTCTCAGTATCGTATCTGATTTTAGTTCGAAAAAAATTGATACACCATCGGATAGAACAAACAATTTTCTTTCTAATGAAATTTGTTTTGAGCTTCAAACTTATATAATTTACTGAATTTTCAGAAATTTTAAAAAAATAGTCAGTTTTGCCATCAAAATTTTACTTTTGTTTTTAAACTTGCTGCATACGACGTACTAATAACACTATTATTTTCAATTTTTTTCAGCTTAAAACTGGAACGGTTCTGTCGGATTTAAAACAAGAACGGTTAAAATATCTTTTCCTGTTCTTTTTATTAAATGTTTCCTGGTCAGTTGAAAGATATTTTTCTCTAGCGAGCTTCCTCCAGCGACACTTTCTCCGGAACGTTGCTGGCAATTTCATTGGCTGACGGTGCAGAGCTCAGGTGACGTTATAACCTTCAAATGAATGACTTCGATTATTATTTTCAGCAGTGTCTTAACGTGTTTATGTCTCGCATATTTTATTTGCTTTATAATATTCATTTTCACTTCACAATTTTTTAATATTGTTTTGGATTAGCATACACTGTACTGTTTTTCTACAGTTAAAATGTCATTATCGCGAAAAAAATAAGCGGAAAATCAATAATGTGTATCTTTTGTTTTGATTTTGTTTTCAAAACTTTTTCATGACATTTTTTCATTTTGCTGAAGTCCTGATTTCGCGGGCAACGCCGTGAGCGTACTGCTAGTTCAGAATAAGAGAAGGGGGCCGCCAATTCTAAAGGAATATTATTTGCCATTTTTTCGGAGTTCTCATGTCTATTAAAATAATTTTTTTCTCTCCTTCATGTTCCCGCTTTGGCGCCACCTAGGATTTTGGCACCACAGGCAGTTGCCCGGCCCTCGGGCCGCCTTTGGTTCTTTATATGCAGTAGGTAATTCATATTTATTTTTAAAAATTCTTAAAATGTTCATAGATTAAAACGTTCTTCAGATTTCAAAGGTTTAGCCAGTTTCATGTCAAAAATCCTGGTTTATCCGAGGCCGTCTTATTCATTGGGCTAATTAGGCTATAGCTCAGGGGCGCCTAAAAATGTACTAGTATACTGATTTTATGTTAATTTTGCACAAAAAATTATTTGATTATAATATTAAACATGTTAAAAGTAAAAATAAGATTAGGGCTATTAACTAGACAGCTATCGATTTTGTAATGTTGTATAAATATGTATATCAGTTCACACAAAGACAGTGAGAAAATCAGGGGTGTAGTGGAGGAGTTACGCGGGGGGACGACGTGCCGCCACTGGTTTTTCGATAAAATCCCATTTTTTCGTCAATTTTGCAGTTTTTTATTAATTGTAAAATTTTCATGTACTGTAAAAAAAAAAAAAATTCTTCTTTTAAAGTTGGTTAAAAAATAAAAGTTCTGTGTGCAGTATCATTTCTTGCTATTGCTGCAGGCATATTTGACACGAAATACCAAAGCCACCCGCCAAGGATCCACATCCTCACCCTTTTCGTTACACCAACAAGAACGAGATCATCGACTTCAAATGTTTCATCCCTAATGTTCATCAAACTTAACGGTCCGAACATCCGAAAATGGAAGCCAGAACCGTACGTAAGGACATGGCTTCGAAAACACCGTTCAGCAGATGATACGCCTGCTGAAAGCATTGATGACGACATGAACGAAAACATTTTTCTTGAATTCTTGTAAATATATCTTTAAAATCTAAATGGAATAAAAATGAATGCATATGTATGACGTTTGTATTTTGTAATAACTGTTTTTTTTTTTTTATTTAGCGTTAAATTATGTTATGAATTTAAATTAAATGGGAGAAACCTTACTTTAAAGTGGTTATAATTTAGAGAATTTTAAATCAAATGCAGTTAGAAACAAAAGTTTCTATAATATTTCTACATGTTATTTTCAAAAAAAGAAAAAAAAAATGTACATAAAATGTTGGAATTTTTAACGTTCCCCCACTGAAAAATTTCCCACTACAACACTGGAGAAAATCCTAAGCTTTGCATATAATAGAAGTTGCCTACATTATCAATCAAAAAGTAAGTAGCTGCACTTTGATACTTAATATCATAATTTGCTCCTCAACATCAAGTAGGTATTTTCGTTGAGTAATAGGCGCTCAAATTCCTAGTTACGGTTCTGATGGGGCACCAAATTATACAATTACAGGACGATCAAATTTGTTAAGATGGCCCTGGATTAACAAATTAATCCAGTGCCATCCTGGATTAATTTGTTAATTAATTAATGAGCTCTTAAAGTGCCAGGATTAACAAATTAATCCTGGCACTTTAAGAGCCCATTTCTGAAAGCTGAAAGTTATTAAATTACATAACAATACCTTAATGGATGTGTTATGTAATAAGATGACACTTTATGTAGAAATGGGGGATAAAGACTCGGCAGTATGCTAGGGGTATAAAAACTAAAATGAAAAGGCTCTCTGTTAAACAAACACAATTTATTGAAACACAATTATATTTACAAAGAAAATATTTACAGATTAAAGAAAAGTTAGAGGGAATCGTTGTATTTTAGAGTTAGCAATTGCTTATTGATCTAGAACTAAAGATATTAGTGAGGGAAAATGAAGAGCCTTTAGGCTTAAGAAAAGCAGTTACAGAGTCATCGCATAGCCACATACAGCCACGCCCGTCTTCGGATCTTGCTCCAGGCAGCGACACAGATCTAACGCTCTCGACTGTGCAGGAAGAATTGGTAGTCTCGGTTTGTTCTGGAATGCACTTCGTTCAGTTTTCTCTTCAACTGTTTTTCGACGGCGTTTGGGCCGTTACATGCTGCCATCTGGGTGTGCGGTGTCAGATTAAATTCGCAGAGGAGATAAAATAAGACTTAAATTCTCATCTACATTTATGTATGTATTTATGCATTTTATGGGTAGTATTTTATTTTTGAATTTAGAGAATGCATCATGCCTTCTTTTGGTATGAATAATTTGTTTTTCATTTATTTATTTTTTAATCCATCGCTCTCCCGCTTGCATCTTCCTAACTGTGTGTGCTCCTCAGGTTGAGAAATACTGCAATATTGGTTTATATTAGCCTTCAAATGCCGGAAGTTAACTGAATGGATTGAATTGGTTAGATACAGCTCGAACACAAGACCGGAATCGGATCTCACAGTCCTTCGGGTCAAGGTTTTAGGATTGGCCGACTGGATGAGGCAGACAAGTTCTAATACTTCGGGCAATAGTAGCATGCAAATCAATTGCAACGCAAGCTTTTTTATTTATGTTATAAAACGATTCTAAATATAATTCGAACATTACATTTACCAAAATTTCTAGACAAAATCGATTAATATCGCATTTTGTTTTGCAATTTTAGTTTCATAGTAATTATCGAAATCATTTTCATTATATATAGCTGTACGTTTATTTATTTATTTTTTAGCAATCTTTTCAACGTCTGACTTTACACCAGTTCATTGAAGCTCTCCAAACTTCAATGAACTGGTGTAAAGTCAGAATTACTAAAATTAAGATTTTGAAAATCTGATCAATTACAGAAGATGATATGAGATCTGTGACATAAATATGGATGTCAGGACTGGTAAAATGCCCAGGGCCTCTGTCTTAGGGTGCCACTTTACGTCCACTACCCGAAGTGTTACAATAATATAGGTACATAAACACTGCTAGTCCAATCCTCCAGGGCTGCAAAATAAATAAATGTGACAATCACATTTTGTCTCGCCCTGCTGTCGGTGGATGGCGCTGCAAGAGCTTTTCGCTATCAAAAGGAAGATAGACAGAGTCTCTTGACAGTTCGTGCGAGAACGATGGTTTTCCCTCTCACGGGGACGGACAAATCTCGCCATGTTTAGCGAGTTGTATAATGTAATGCAATCTTAGTTAATCCAGAATAATTCTATGTGGCAGATGTGAGAACAATAAATTTAATTTCATTCAACTATGTCCCAACTTTATTTTAACCGTCGATGTCTAACTCACAGGAAGTGAAAAGTACGGTTAAAATAAAACTGGGCCATAGTTACTAGCATCGGTCCGAAGTACAAAAGGTTTTATAAAGTCCGCTTGGCTCATAAATGAATTAATAGAATGAATGCACTGAAAGATACGCAACCACAACTAATGCCGAGCATTCATTTTCAAAATTAAAATTAATAAAATCCTACATGTGGAATTCTATGGAACAAAAGGGGTCCCTCCTACTTCCATGTTTTTGTCCTATCCTCCAAAACTGCAAAATAAATAAATGAATTACTAAAATCAATGCCTAACCAGATAGCACATCCACGGCTAGTGCCAAGTATTCATTTTCAGAATTAAAATTAATAAAATCCTGCTTGAGGAATTCCATGGGACAAGAGAGGTTGTATCACCTAGCAAAGTCACCTTTGAAGTTATGAAAGTAAAATTACGCTACGTTTCGCACATGCGCAGTAAAAAAAAATTTATACCAAAAATACTCGTATTTCCTCAAATATTCTATATATTTACCTCAGATTTTAATAAAATGCTTCTCTAACTCATTGTCAAGTATTCTGTAAATTTCGTATATTCTGCAAAAACTCTGCATGCAATAAACAAAAAAACATGCGAGAAAATTTGTTTTTTTTTTTTTTTAAATATTTTTGCTATTTTCAAGAAGATGCATGTAAACGTTTGGTTACATTAACCAACGTCATTGCTGAAAGTTGCAAATCATGCTTAGCCTTCTGTTAAACGGGTCGAGCCTCAGTAATTATTTTCTTCATCAATTTCTGATCGGTCACCTAAGTGTCCACGTGACAGAATCTTCACTGTAAAATGTGAGCTCAAACCTTTTCTTTACATGGTCGAAATTGAAAGAAAATCCACCCAGCCTTTCGGGAGATATTCGAAAAAATCTGAAAATCCTGACGTGTTCACATTCTTCTGTCACCCAAGGGCTTTATCGTATTGTTGCATTGCAATAACATTTAGACATGAATCGGAGAAAATATGTATAAAAATTATCGTGCAACGAGCGAATAAAAAGTTTATGCCTAAAGAAACGGTATGGGTCGTTTCTGAAAGTACGATCTATTTATTTGAGAGATCTGAAGGTCACCCAATGTATTCCTGAAATCATCATTATTATTTTTCTCAGTTGTTAATTTCCTAGATGGTTCAATCAGAGAAAGGGATGAATAAATTCATCTTCTTAATTTCTTCCGAATATTTCTTCAGTCCAGAAACTAACGAGATATAATTTTTCGTAAGGATGACATACGTGATCTACGTAATAGATAGGAAGAGCTACGCAGCAATACAGAGCGCTTTGAAACAAGGCAGAAAACAATAAATCTGTTTTTAGCTGCGTCATATTTCTTGTTTCGTGGGAAAGCGGAAATAAATCCAAAAAGCATGAACTATAAAGTTTTAAATTCTTATTTCTTTTCATTGGTTGTTTTAAAATGTTAATTTTCATGATTGCGTGTTAGTGTTTTGGAGAAAAATTACGAAGAAAATATTTCAACAAAATGTGCAGATTTAGAAAAAAGAAGTAAGTGATAAAAACGATAATGAGAGCAAAAAGAACCTTCCAAGAGTTTTCTCAAAACAATTTTACCTCTCTTGCAGGAGTTTAAAAAGGAGTTCTAACAAAATTATAAGTCCTCCTTTTTTACTTTCTCGTATACGAAGTGTACAAAGAGAAAATATTGTAATCGTCAAAAAATTCGAACTCGAGATTTTGACGAATCTCCACATTTTAGACCTCCCCCGAGTCCGAAAAACACAATTTTGGAATCATGTCTGTGTGTCTGTCTGTCTGTGAACACGATACCTCGAAAACTATTAGAGCTAGAGGGACGAAATTTGGTATGTGGTCTTTAAACATAATTTGTAGGTTTCTTTCAAATTTTGGACAAAATCCGTCAACGGAAAGTCTGTATGTCCGAAGTCATGCGAACACTATAACTCAAAAACTTGAATAGCTAGATGGATAAAATTTTGTACAGAGTTTTATCGTCATGAATGTAGGTCCGTATAAAATTTTGGGCCAAATCCGTCAAAGGGTTGACTGTCTGTCGGTCTGTATAATCGCATACTTGTAAAAATTATATCGCATAAGCCCTTTGACTTAGATAAATAAAACTTGGTATCACGTATGCGAACATTAGTTACACTGCGCTGCATGAAAATCAGCCCCGACACCATTCCTGCAAATTCTTATGTAAAATGACCCCCTGAATCCGAATATGACCCCCATTTTGCCCCATTACCCACCGTTTCCTCGGGCCGCCCCCCCCCCCTATTTTTATCACTGTCCGGTAATTTTATGGCCATTAATTTGATTTGGAGGGGGAAAACGATTATTTTAACCGTTAAATGTCTTCTGAGGGGCTACAGAGGTGAAAAGTTCTTAGATATGAACATTTCTAACAAGGGGGGGGATTTGGATTTCCCCCCTTAAATTAAAAAAAAATCAATAAAAATGACCGGTTTTTCTGGTTTGCTTTTGCAATTTTTTTTTCACTTATTTTCTACATATACCAGCTTCCAGCCCTCCCTTTTCCTCACCCAAACACCCCATATAATAAAAATATATAGCAACAATTTTGGCTGAAAACGGGTAAGGGGGAGAGGTCCCGAAGCCCTCACAAGAAAGTTTGGAAGATTCACTGTACAACGTTGCCGCTCTTTATTTTTTATCACTGTTATGTAATTTTTCGGCTATGAATTTGATTTGGAAGGGGGAAAGGATTATTTTAACACTTAAATTTAAAAATAAAAATATAATATATAATAAATAAAATTAATGTATAAAAATAAAGTTTGGAAGTTTCACTGTACAACGTTGTCGCTTTTGCACATCAAACTCGGATTAAGCAAACATTTTGTGAAAGCAATGGATAAGACAGGTGATGGATTTAACTTTTTGAAAACTAAATTTCCTCGTCTTATTGAGTATAAAATCAAGGAAGGAATTTTCCTGGTTCTAGATGAAGGTACTATATTATAAATTACATTTATTATATTTTATATTATATTATCTATTATTATTGATTATATATTATATTTTTATTTTTAAATTTTTTGTGTTAATATAATCCTTTCCCCCCTCCAAATCAAATTCATGGCCATAAAATTACATAACAGTGATAAAAATAAAGAGCGGCAACGTTGTACAGAGAATCTTCCAAACTTTCTTGTGAGGGCTTCGGGACCTCTCCCCCTTACCCGTTTTCAGCCAAAATTGTTGCAATATATTTTTATTATGTGGGGCGTTTGGGTGAGGAAAAGGGGTGGCTGGAAGCTGGAATATGTATAAAATAAGTGAAAAAATTGCGAAAATAAACCAGAAAAACAGGTAATTTTTATTGATTTTTTAAAATTTAAGGGGACAAATCCCTCCCAAATCCCGCCCCCCTTGCTACAAATGTTCATATTTTAGAACTTTTCACCTCTGTAGCCTCTCAGAAGATATTTAACGGTTAAAATAGTTGTTTTCCCCCTCCAAATCAAATTCATGGCTATAAAATTACCGGACAGTGATAAAAATGGGGGGGGGGGGGGCGTCCCGAGAAAACGGTGGGTGATGGGGCAAAATGGGCGTCATATTCGGATTCAGTGGGTCATTTTACATAAGAATTTGCAGGAATGGTGTCGGGGCTCGAGAAAAAAAAATTTTTTTGCAGCGCAGTGTTATAGATCTGTGCCCAAATTTCGTTCAAATCGGTTAAAAAACAGGTGTTCAAATTGCATATTTAGTTCAAAATGCACATTGGGACTGTGTGTTGGCGAGCGTTTCGCATAATTTACTAAAGTTAGTATGGTTGGCGTTTGACCTTGGCAGTCTACGAAGGAAATTGTAACGATCCGCACTTCGGAAATTATGGCAACCCCTGAATCGAAAGTTCATTCTGACATTCTACAGATGGAAGGTATGGCGAAATCTTGCATGATATCAGCAGTAAGATTTCGTAGTCAAAAACGTTAAATAAAGTTCTGGTACCTCAGCGCGCATAAAAATTGAGAACATACGCAATTCTTTTTTGCAAACTATTAAGTTTCAGGAATTCATGAATTTGATATGTTTCATTGCAAATCACCATTCATAATTTTTTTTCTCAAAATAACCAGGCCTTGGGTAAATACCCCAAGAATATTTACCTACCCACTGGGTGTTTACACACCCCACATTACTTTTAGTACGCGAGAAAGTTTCGGGGAGGCCACTCCCTCTGGTTACTTTCTCGTATACCAGGTATACAAAGAGAAAGTATTGTAATCGTCAAAAAATTCGAACTTGAGATTTTGACGAATCTCCACGTTTTAGACTTCCCTGAGTCCGAAAAACACAATTTTGGAATTATGTCTGTGTGTCTGTCTGTCTTTGAACACGATAACTCGAAAACTATTAGAGCTACGGGGATGAAATTTTGTATGTGATCTTTACACATAATTTGCAGGTTTCTTTCAAATTTTGGACAAAATCCGTCTACGGGAAGTCTGCCTGCCTGTCTGTTCGCTCTCATGCGAACACTATAACTCAAAAACTTGAATAGCTAGATGGATAAAATTTGGTACACAGTTTTATCATCATGAATGCAGGTCCGTATAAAATTTTGGGCCAAATCCGTCAAAGGGTTGACTGTCTGTCGGTCTGTATAATTTACTTTTGAAACCAATCCGTTATCTCCACGCACATGCGTACTGGAAGCAATCTTCTGTGCACGCGAAAGGAGCGAATTATGTCAGTTTGTCCTTGAGACGGCAAGAGCGGAAAATCGGTACACATCTCTTTGAATTTGATTCTTTACCTAGATATTTTTCAATCGCTATAATGAAAAACCTTCTGATAGTCATTGGATTCTGGGTAACAGTAGGTTCGAATTCTTTTTAGCCACGCGGGGGAAGGGAAAACGGCACCTTTTTGGGGAAGTATACGAGAAAGTTTAGGGGAGAACACTCCCGCTGGTTAAATTCTGTCCTCCCTCGAAAAGTGTCCCCCTACATGTCCTCCTTTTCGATATTTGCAACTAGAAGACTGAATATATATTTAATTTCTAAAAAGTTAATAGAATGAGCAAATAAACACGATGAAATTGATAAAAGATGGGTGGAAGTATTCTATTCAGTAGTTTTAAAAATGAACATATTCCATGGGAAAATTTATTTATTTTTGTTCAACTTTCGTTGTACTGACCTGGAACTAATGCAGCAATTGAAAGGGTATTTTCAAGTGGTAATGATTTTTGAAGAAGTAACGAATCATGTTTGAATAATGATACTGCAGCTGCAGCTCTTGCCGTAAAATTCAACATGAAGGAAATTTCTTGTTCAGATACTTCCGATAAATTGTTAAAAGATGATACATTGACAAAAATTATTCAGTCTATGGAAAAGTACTCATTTAAATAATAATTAATAGGTATGTAAGCATAATTACAATCCAAAATGCTACAAATGTTTTTATTATGCATTTATCATATTATGGTGTATTCTGTTTCTTTGTTGCAATGAACAAAATGTTTCTTTTATTCACGATATTTTTTTCTTCAATCCTTTTGTGCCCTTCTTTTCAATGTAAAAAAAATGGTCACCTTAAAAATTATCCAGATTTGGAGGATAGTTCAAAGTTTGTTTTGTTTGTTTGTTTGTTTGTTTTTTGGCACAAGAGCCATTTCTGGCTAAACTGCGCCACACAAATGGTAAAGGATAGTTCAAAGATAAGTGCCATGAATAGGAAGTCTTGATCAGGGCCACCTAGAACCGAGCCGTGCCCTGGGGCAAAGCACTAGCATGCGGGCCCTCCAAACACCCAATACTTCCCCTTGAAAATAAGAAATACGTAATTTTACTTATCTTGGGCAGGCAGGGCCCTTTCCTGGACCCGGGCCCCCAGTTTTTTCCCCCGGTCCCCCCCCCCCCTCCCTTTATCGGCGGCCCTGGTCGTGATACGATAATTTCTTACTCAAGGAAAGATGAAAATCCATTTGACGTTAGACGGATTTTTAAGGAAGAAGAATAAAAGTGTAAAATGAGGAAAAGAACTATCGTCAAACATACAAATTATTTGATAGAATATCTCTTATTTTTTATGAATGAATTATGAGACTCTTAAATTATCTTCGTGTGCGTACGAATAGGTACTGATTACGAAACAAATCATCGCGAAAATCTAGAAAACAAGGAAAAACTTCCTAAGATTTCAAATCTGGAAACCTTGTTCCGAATTCCGTTTCAAGGTTTAGAACCTTCTTCCTCGTATTTTTGGTACGATGCAATTTTGTCTAAAGTTGATTATATTTATGCATAGTATATAGAAATTGTGAAAAATTAAGTGTAAGACACAAAATATTTATTACAGCTTTTGTTGTGCACTGCTATGTTGTCTTTAAATATCTTCGTTGTTTACCCTTCAAGAAATTTCCCATTCCCATCTCTTACTACCCTTTCATTTGAGAAATATATATCATGAAATAATATCTTAATACAGGTATGCGGGCCCGTTGCACATTAAATCATACTTAGGGCCAGCTGGTGTGGTGCGGAAGTTTGGAGAGGGGGTGCCAGCCCAGGTGTCGTCTTCGTCATCTGACTGCGGTTCAAAATTACGAGGTCCGTCCCAAATTAGCCAAGTGTTGCTTCAAAACGGGGTGTTAATATAATTAAACTAAACTAAATTAAGTATTTTTATACAGTGCCTGCTATATTTAGTGGACTCAATACATGTGACATCACAGCCACGTGATAAATGTAATCTAGCATCTAACTGGATGTCTTGCATTTTGTTGTGACATCACGTCCTTTCCTCCCTACAAGATGAGCAGTGGAATTAGCGGATTAAATTGGCGTTGCGTATTTGGAGTGCATCACGATAACACGAAATGACCCTATTTTATTATTGATGTGGTTTATCTAGCTGTGGAATTTTCATCTTCTTGTACACGTAACATAGAAAGAGAAAGTATTGTAATTGTTAAAAAAATTTGACCTCGAGACTTTGACGAATCCCCACATTTTAGACCTCTTTGAATCCGAAAAACATTTTTTGGAAGCACTTCTGTTTGTCTGTTAATACGATAACACAAACACTGCGAGCTAGATGGATGAAATATGGCATATGGTGTAAATCACCAGAATTATAAATGTGCATCAAATTTTGGACCAAATCCTTCATCGGGCTGACTGGCTGATGGCTTGATAACTTAAAAGCGCAGCAGACTAGGTAGTATGTGATCCTTACAACAAAATTACAAATCAGGGAGAATTTTGGACACAATCAGTCAATGGGAGGATGTACTGTTCCAAAAAGAATACTCGATTCATTTACTGTACGGCAAGGCTAAACATGAAATGTGTCATATTGTGAAAGTTGAGGGGAGAAAACTCCAGCTGGTCAAATTTTAATTTGCGCAATTTTATAACAAGTTGTGCTGTCGATTTTAACTAAGCGCTTTGCGCAAAATGTTAAAATTTGTGCTTGCGCCTGTGGGGTCTCTGGAGCCCGCAAATTCCCAGGAGACCAGACCCCCCACGAACTCGCCGAAAGCGAGAAGAGAAAGGAAGCCGCGATGTCGTGAAAACGACCCTGTATTACATAACCCGGATGGTTTGAAGGGACCGTGCCGAGTGACCGTTGGAAGATCACCCAAGTTGACCGTCAAAAAGAACTCATTACGTTGTGGCTCTTTCCAATGATGAAACGGGAAGGGGAGCCCATGTTTGTGGTTGGTTAAATTGTTCGTCACTCCGACAAATCATAGAGACTTAACCTTTCAGCCACGCCTCAGAGGGCATGGTCAAAGGGGTTTTTAAGTTGGAATTTGGTAGACGAGAGGAGGATTCGGGGACTCGGAGACCCGAGACTCGAGAAGAGGAGATTGAGACGAGATTGAATTCGGAGCCTGATTCCGATTCGAATCTCGATTCTCGCGATCGGTGATTTTTGAAGTCAGGTCTCAGCTCGAGATTCTGTACTTGTACGGGCGCCTAGTCCCGTGGAAACCGATAGCCAACCCTTGGCTGAATAAGCTCTTAGAGAGCTTGAAAGCATCTTCGAATTCTTCGGAATTATTCTCGAAAGTGAGCGCGCAATACCTCACTTCAAATTACCCACCTCGGTAAGCCACATAACTTTTTGGAAGTTAAATCAACGTTTGAGCGGAAGAATCCCTCAAATTTCTATTTCCGGCCATCGGACTTTGAATTCGCCCTGAGTTGAACTTGACTGAACTTTATCAGTTTTCTTACGAGTAGACTCACACATAAAACTGCGATTGAATCCAGTTTTGAACTTTTTGACTCTGACTTTCGCTACCTCATACCGAGTTAGGCAGATGTTTTGAATGATATTAGTTTTGTACATTCTTGTAAAAAGTTCATTAACCAAGAAGTCTTAATTAAAATTAATATCCTGTATTGCTATGTCTTGTGATATCTAATCATACCGCAGTATCACTGGGCTAAGACCCTACACGCCATTAAACTTCCAAAATCCATCAACTTCCATCCATTTTATTTCATACACATTAGAAACAATAGGTATGGGAACAATGGTTAAGTGGTACCCGAAATAAGGCTAAACGGGAAAAATTTCGCTATAAATCGTACAACCCTAGCCTGTTTTGTAACACTTTTGAGATTGTCACCGATTTAACTGTTTATTCATTTGCGACATGTTTCCTGATGTAACAGGTTGGAAATCGTGAATAAATGAGCTATGCAGGGGTGGCGCCAGAGGGGTGACCGGGGGGCCAGGGCTACCCCGTAGGGGGAAATTTTTGTACGGAGTATTTAACTGTAGTTGATAAATAATGATCGCTCCCCCCCCCACAGTCGGGCAAACTCAAGCGCCATTCCTGATTGTATGCCTTCTGTTCTTAGCATTCAGGTGCGCAAGGTGTCTTTTCTTGGTAAATCACTGCTGTTGTAAAGTTCTGTAATTGAGTGTTTTCCCACATATAATATAATTTTCGAGACCGTCATGCTAACTCCTGACTTTTCAACCGTAAGTTGTCTCGTCGATTAATGAATTTATTTTATCTTTGATACAATTATCTTGTACTCTGTTGTATATATTTTCTTCTCAGTTTGATAGTTAGTCTATTGATGTAGCATTTTTTATGGCGGTACTTCTAAGAATTCGTCTACATTCATTTTAAAAATAAATACGATGCATTTAATACGAAGTCTGGCAGGAACGACAGTAACAATTTTAAGTTAAAACAGGATGCGATAAACGTGACAGTTTTTAAAATCCGTGATGGAACTTGAAATGTGAACGAGAAAACTTTGTAAGTACGAAGAACACGGAAAGCGAAAGGTCAGAGGTGTGGTGAGGGTAAGTGGTGCTCTGGGCATAATTTGATTTTTTCGCTCTCTCGTCACATTTAGCATTAAAAAGTGATCTAAACACACTGAAATTTTGTCTCTATGGTGCCCGGGCCACATATATCCTCTTACTTAAGAGAGGTAACACCAAGGTCGCTACGCCATTGCGAAAGATCATGTTAACCAAGGATATTTGCAAGAAATAACGTTTGAAATTTTCCATAATTGTTCAAATGCAGGACCACCAATTGTAATATAAGTATTACAACAGCGACAAGGTGATGGATGTGTACTTTGGAAGATACCCGGCATTCTGCACCAGCTTCTTCTTACTAGTCACAAAGTGCTTTGTAAACAAGGATTTTAAGATGTCCCCACCGAAAGAAATTGAAACAGGAGATGCATAGATATCTGAGAGAAGACCCTGTTTATACAGAGACAATCGCTGGCTGCAAAAAGAGGCCACGTGATTCCAATAAAATCCAGTCACCAATCTAACAATCTGAAGTCAAGGACATAGGCATTTGCTGACCTTTATGACAATGGCCAGTGAAAATACGGAAGGGACCACAACTCGCCACTGTCCCTTTGTTTTTCCTTGCTGGAGAGCAGTTCTCCCTGTGTACAGGGTCTAAGCATGGGTCCATCGCTACCAAACCATCAATTCGGTAACTGAATATTCAGGTAGCATACGTTCTCTAGCGATAAATCACTTGGCTTCCGACCATGTAGGTACTGTAAAAAGACACGAGGGTCTAAGTAATATTTTTCGGGCCTTCTTCCCAGCCAAATTCGACTTTGAGAGCTGAAATAAAGGCACTGATATTTCATCTCCGAATCGCGTCTTCGCCCTCAAGACGCGATTCGGTCATTTATATCCTCCCTACTCTTTTGTGGATACGTCTGTCACTCCTTAAAGGTTTTAGCACATGACCAGTCTTTCTAGAGCGAGTGAGATTTCATGTTCTCCGAAACCGGTTTTCGACCGCCTAAATAAAGGTCGAGTATTTTCAGTACAGTTTTAAAAAACTGACCGAGTTTGAAAAGACTGTCAGATTGTAACATTACTGTATGCCGGTTCATCCTCTCAAGGTAAAAGAGGACAAAGAATGTCGCACTCGCTCTGGGAAGATTCTTTGGTGTGCTAAGGCCTTAAAGTTACCCCTTCCTGTTACATTTTGTATAGTTTTACGGCAGTGCTGTTAAGACGTGAAACGCATATTTATTTGATTATTTCAAGAAACATATTCTGTGACTTATTCGTTGCTTTGTATTCGAGATTTTCCCCCTTCTTTTGAAAAGTTACAGTTTGCGGCGCAAGGCATTAAATTTTTTGAAATATGATGAAAAAAACACCATGAATGGGTTTAGTTTATTGTCTAGACATAGAATATTCAATTTTTTTAAAAAACTTACTTCATTCCGGGGGTCGTCTTCCTTTGGGCTCACCCCTACATATGAGAAACCCTTAGATACAGCCACCTTGATACACTCAAAAAATATGTTGAATTTTACAGAAAATCATAAATTAAAACTTCAAGAATATTGCAGGAAAATTTTTGAGTTAATTTGCTAAAATTGTAAACGTCCAGAACTGAAAAATTCTTATTGCTGAGTTAAGGAATTTTCCCAGACTTTATCTCTAATAATTCCTATTCCGAAACGAAATTTCATAAGGCTGCTATATACATTCTAAAAGGAGTACTATTAGCCCTATCCTAAACCTATTATTTTCCATTTATAGTTGAATTTAACGGTTGAAAAGTGAGTTAAATTAGGTGTGTCATCAGCTGGCACACTGCGCCGCAAAGGATTAAACAGCCTTATTGGACAGAAGTTTTTATGTGTATCTTATTTTAACTTGAGTAAGGAAACTGCTTTGCGTCGATTTACTGCGTTAATATTTTCAATTTTCTTTGAGTTCTAGGGGCGGGACCCACATATTAGAGAGGAAACATTTGAATTTAGATAACCCAATAACGTCACGAATTTTCATTATTTAAGATACCATATAATAATGCGATAGAAAGATAAAGTTCCTTATCTAACTGTAATAAATTATTGTCAGTTATTTATCTCATCAATTTCAAGGGCATTTTATTCAAGGACATTCATGCAAGTAAAGACTGAGAAATTACGCAAAATATACTGGCTTGATCCGGTGGAGATCCAGCCAGATAAATATCTAAAGAAAGCATCAAAACATTTCTCTTCTTTCATTGTGTACATTTTTCCGATGTTTTCTTATTTTATAGAGCAACGCAGTAAGCACAGCACGCGTTGAAAGTAGCAGTAGAATGCCATAAAGCTGAGAAAAAGAAGTAGCAAAATTGTTTTCGTCAGATTCAATCGGCATGGGGCATTAAAACAATGCAATAAAGAAAAGGCACTCAACATTTTAGTGGGAAATTACATCTATTGCAATGCTCGTGCCTTTTTGTGTCATGTTTTTTAATTGAACCTAAAAGAAGCTATTTTTTAAAATTATTAATAGAAAAGGGAAACTAATAAAGATATTTCTGAAAAAGTAAAAGCGAAGCGCTTAACATTACACAATTTCCTTCAACGATTATTGTTTTTTTTAAATTAATGATTCATGATCTTTCACTTAATCATTACAAAATCCCGATTTCGAGGACACACAAAATTTAAAGTTGAAATTATTGATGTTTCTAAGAACAATAAATGCAGTAAACATATATATATATGATATTTTAATTTTTTAACATTCTTAATTCTTAAATCACTTTTAACGACACCTCATTTTAATTACTTCTACTTCTATCGTAATAAGCGCACTACAACTTTCTTTTTGAGTCACGAGTCGTTCCGGGAAAATTCCCTTCTCTGGGTACTTAAGCGTTCTGCGCATTCCTATCTGCCCTTTTTTCACTCCAATATGTAAACGAATAACAACGTCGCGCTGCTTCGCGCGTTAACTCTGAATTTCTGGTCATGGAGCTAAGTAAGAACTGAATCCTTTTACCATGAAGAAATATCCTCAATGACTGACTAAAAGAAGATTGACTCAACTAACGTTGTTTCCTTGACTCAGATATTCGACATTTCACCTTTAATCAAGATGTTACATATATATATATATAAATCAATGCAATGTTTTAAACCGATTTCCTATTTTTGAAGAATTAAACATTAAATACCTTATTATAAGAAATTTAAATATACAAAAAAAGATTACAAGATATGTTTTTTTAAATGGACATTAGTTTATTAAATTTTAATTTTTTGAGAGAGCTGATGTCGCATTTCATCTATAAACTTGGGAACAGTAAGTCTACAGTTGCCGCTTGTTCTCCCATCTCTGATTCTACTTTTTGAAAATGGTCCCCGGCCTGTTTTTAAGGTAAAATGAAGTATAAAGAATCTATCACACAAATAAGTAGTTGGAGAGGCCTCAAAAACTTCTGCCTTAATTTGAACATGTTTTTTTTTGTGTGTGAGTGAATCTAAAGGTCCAAAGGGAAGAGAGAAACACTGGGTAAAGATTGACAAGACAGAAAGGAAGAAAATTACATCTGTTTGTGATTGTTCCATATTCGTTTGCCACTTTTTGACAGACAATCACTATTTTCTTAGAGTCGACACCTCACTGCTTTCAAGCAACTTCA